>DVZL01001992.1:0-16273 GCA_018236625.1 Lasaia peninsularis
TTTGAAATGTACAAAAAAAAGTCATATTCTTCTTCTTCCTTCTTCTTCTAGTTTCTGATGTTTATAATACTAGCTTTCCGCCCGCGGCTTCGCCCGCGTGAGTTATTTTAATAACGCAAACAACTTTCAAAGGGCAGATATTTTTCCGACTAATACTAATAATAATACTTATTGCGTATACACATACCCTCTTTATAAATGTAGTCGGTTAAAAAGTAGCCTGTGTCCTTCCTCAAGGTCAACTCTATCTCTGTACGAAATTTCATCAAAATCGGTTTAGTAGTTTAGCCGTGAAAGCGTAACAGACAGACAGACAGACAAACAGAGTTACTTTCGCATTTATAATATTAGTACGGATAATAAACTTACAATTTTTGTAGTATTATTGAGTTTAATGTGTGACATTAGAGGGTTTGTTGTTTGAATATTTGGTGGGGATTCGCCCTGCATCGTCCAAAATGTTAACATGGCGATACCTATTCCTTTATAGGAACAACATCGGTTTCCTTTCCTTGCTAAAAATAGCATCGGTGCTTGTCTTCATCCTGTTCTGATAAGGTAGCTCGTAATTTTACAAACGCAAAAGGCTTAACACAAGTTGCACTTTAGATTTGTAACTGACTATTACCATTTTTGTTATTTTAGACGATGGATAATATATATTTCCCGTTATTACAAAATAAAAAATATTTTGCGCACATTTTTAGAAAATCTCACCTTAAAGTTTGTTAAGACAGAAAATGTCACCAAAGTGAATCAAAGCCTTGTTGCAGTTAAAACTCCTACAGTTCCAACTTACAATTGGTCGTTCTTTTGAAATTCAGATTTTTTTTGATTGGGGATTTAAAACTCTGAATACTTAATTAAGTTTCATTTATGAATACAATTCGATTCGGATGTTTCAGTGTTTGTTTCCGATTGATTTTCTCCGTTATTTATTATTTAAGCGTTTATCTTTTATATTGAGAACGTGATGTTATATACATAGAGTGAATCGCTGTATGTACTTACATGAAATACTAGTATACTTGGAAAAATCATCACAGGGTCCCTGGTAAGTAGGCATAGAAAGCAAACAATGATAAAACTTGTATCTGTTTTTAGTGCGTGCTCATATCAGTACCAAATAACTAATCTGACTTTATAACTGTTCTGGTTTATTTATTCTTGTTGTCATTTATATATTTAAGTAAACTTTACCCCATCATTCAGTGTTTGTGTATTTGTTATTAAACTTTAAGAACCAGCTAAGTGTCAGGTGGAGTCGTAGGTGAGTATTCCGAACAAAAACAGCAAAAAATATCCCGTTTTTTTGTTTGTGTCTTTAAATAATTAATTTTCATTATTTAATTTTAAGTCAAAACAGAACTAATATTCTGTGAATATTTTAAGTAACTATCTGCTGCCGTAATTATATATAATATCGAGCATAAAAATGACTATAAACCATGTTTGGCTATCTTGGTTCATGAGATATATCTGGTGTTTTATGTAAAAAAAAAAAACCTGGTGGTAGACAGATAGGCAGCGCATTCAGTATTATTTTAACCCTAAACATGCGTCATTAGAAAAATATCGTCGCAGCTTTGTTTTTTATGAAACTTCATTTTTTTCTGTATTGTAGATAATATATTAAATATTTGTGTTTGATGTTCGTGAAAAACGTAGTCCACCTATTGTGATTATCCCCGTGACATTGATCATGTTATATGGCAACTCGCTCAGTTTAAAAGCACCGTTTTATCTGTTTCTACCGCCACTAAGACAGTGTCCGCCACTGTCGTTTTGGTTTTGTACTGTCGAATAGTTGATAATATAACCACTTAAGGTATTATATAGGAGATATGCAGTTCAATATATTTGTTTGAGCAATGAAAAGTGATGTTTCAAGTACAAACGGCTTAATGTACAACGTAAAATTGTTGTACACAATTCTATTATGTGTAACAAACCTGATCAACATTAGTTTAGTAGAATTAGTAAAAGAAAGTATTTATTTCATACCCTTGGGGAAATGGGAACATTTTAACTCATTACAATCACCTTGAATTTAAGATATATTCAAGTTAAAGAAAATGTTAAGTACCGCGCGGAAGATACAAAAAACAAGCTAGGGTACTCTCAAATTTTTCATCATATAATTACCAGACAATTCTTAAGATACCGATGAAAAGTCATAAAAAGTATTAACAGTAAAATATATTTAAATTTTATAACTTTTTGCTGGGACACGATTAGAGCACGCTACATTTAACCAAGGGTCAATTTAAATATTATGTCTGGAAAATGGTTGGAAAATAAATGATGCTAGTGATGTGATTAGGTTAGTATACGATAAAAATATATCGAGTGGAAAAACAATCGTTCACAACAAAAATCTAATCAACAGATGCTTACGAAAGAAATGGATACAGAAAATTATTGTACATTTATGCAATCAATTTCAATAGTACAACATGTATATAAGCGAAGAGCGAAAGTGCATTCTTAAAATAATAACTAAAACGGAATATCATCAAGAGTCTACGTCTGAAAGTTATAATACTTAAGACGTTATATAATAAATATCTATACATACTCAATCGTCAGAGAGTTGTCTGTATATCTATATATAATATAATAAAACATATTATGTCAAACTGTTTTTTACAGTCGGATATACCTCCAATAAAACTGCTTCCTACAATACTAACCTTAGACTTAAAGTTGCCCTTATTTTTGAAATAAATATATAGATATTCAAACTGACACATAAAGAAAACAGACAATGAAACGAATACAAAAAAAAACGTTTTGTGTTTAACAATGCAAATTTTTCCTGCGACTTTATGATACGTATTATCAAGGACAAGATTATAAAACGCTACATTTAACGAAGGGTCATTTTAAATATAATGTCAGGAAAATGGTTGGAAAATAAATGACACTTTTAGTGATGTGAATAAATTGAGAATGTCAAGTTGATTCAAAGAATTAGTTGGGACCTAAGAATAAGCTGAAATTTAATTAATGTGAACATCGAGTATGTTTTTCTTTGAGTATTGCAGCACTGAGGACTGCATTAATCCTTACTATAATATGAATGTGAATCTTTGTATGTATATTTCGTAATCAACTAAAATGGTTAAACCGATTTTATTCTAAAATCCACGAAAATCAGTTTAGTCGTTTTGGAAATATTATTCTACGTTAAAATTGAATTGACCTCGCTCAAGTTATAGCGGAGATATTGTTTGATATGATTGTTTGTTTTGATATAATTTCCACCACCACCAGGCAGCTCGTAAGATGCGAGCAAAGGTTAACTGAGTAAACGTAGTAGAGTACTGTGCAGCAACTTGCCCAGTTATCACTTTACCTATTCCTGCCATAATGATATTGCAGTGTTCCGGTCCGGAGGGTAGGGTAGTCGGTAGACTTGCAACTAAGGTCTAACAGCTCGACCACAGGGCAGCAGCGCACCTACAACATCTGTAGTGTCTTTAGGCCACATATAAAAAAATACCGTCCAGTTATCGAAATAGGCTAGAAGTTATTTAACATAAAACTAAGTTTTTCCTTTATAGGTTCGGATAAATATTTGTTACAAAGGTTTTAGAAATAATAATGTGGATGGGTTCCGAAGGACCTTTACAACCTTTCACATGAAGGCAAACAAAGTTGATTTTGTTTGTAATATTTTTCAATATTTTGCATAAAATATCACATCACACCGAATATTCCCCCTTTATTGGGGTACAATGAATTCAAACGGACGAGGTTTTCAATTTGAATGTTTTTTACGTTCGTTGCCTCAGAACATTTGACCGGGTGAACCGATTTTGATGATCCTTTTTTATATGAAAGCTAGTGCTTCACGTATGGTCCTATTTTAATGTTGGTCCAGTTCTAACACATCATAACAAAGGTAAAGAGGGTTTTTTGTAGTTTTACTGCGTTTAATTAGTTATTTAATTTAGAAACAGATAAAGTGCTTGCTTGCACTGACTCGGCTGTCGTTAGTGGAACCATCTAGTAGGTAATATATATTCCAGAACCGTTAAACATATATTTAAGACGTACGGAGGTATTAGGAGGACGAGAAGCGTCTGCAGGCTGCAAGTCATATCTTGTGTATGTATGTGTGTCATATGTGTAGGTAAGAATGTCATTTTAAGATAGTTTAAATGTATGATACTGAATTATATTATACTAGCGACCCGCCCCGGCTTCGCACGGATATATTATGCAAGTTATATACATTTAAACTTTTATCTTGAAACACTGTATCTATTAAAAAAACCGCGTCATAAACCCGTTGGATAGCTTAAATGATCCAAGCATATATTATAGAGACAAACAGGATTGGGAAGAGACTTTGTTTTATAACATGAAGTGATTAGTAACATTTATAATTAAAATGTAATAATAATAGTGGTTTGTGTCAGTCATATTAGTATAATTATCGTAGTTATAATAGTTTTAGACAAATATTAACGAAAATAGAATTAATTTGCAAAATACGCGAGACCATTGTAGCGTGCTTTAACAGAGAAGACTGTGTGCAGTACAAGAAAGGTGCTTACTTGAAATCGAAGACCCCAAATAATACCCGATCAACCCACACATTTAGGAGCACTAGCAATATTCACAAAACTTCTCAATAAATGTATTTTCGCGGGATTTGGTAAATTAATTAACTTATTTTTATTTGACTATGGATTTCCGCTAGTAATGCCTGATTCTATCAGTTAAATATTAACGATGCGAATGTGGATGGCTGTAGCTACTCGGGGAGTGCTGGGTTGACATTCTACGATCAAAATTTTCGTGTATTACCCAAGGATGATGTGAATTGGCGTGATTGTATGAAGAGAGTAATGAATCTGAAGGAAGTTAGATTTCTAGCTTCCTTTTAGGCATCTGGAAATCGTGACGCTTGATACTCGATACTCGCTGCCGATGCCGGAAGGGACTTGGCTTGAAGATATGTATATGTGTGTTAACACTAAAGCGCTAACAATAAATAGTGTTTTATCATCGTTGAATTCAAGTGCTTGTTAGTCTTCCTATGACGTAATACAACAAGACCATAGTGATGTACCCATCATATCACATAACTCAGTACATCACTAGAGGCAAAGCGGGTGAATTATGCTAACCCTTTTTCATAACACCGCCGGTCTTAATAAGATCCTCGACCTTGATCCGGGTACTGATACAATATTAACTGAAATTCCGTGAAGTCATGTGCGGGCTTTCGGAATGAAGCCCGGATTAAAAGTTTTGTCCTGTCCGTTTTCAATTCAGTGATCATATACATTGACAATATCTGAGATATATTATGTAAGTATTTATACATCAAATAGAAATGTAAATGATTGAGTTCTGTACGTTGAAAATAATAAGTGAAAAAGTGTAGGTGTATTCTACAGTAGTTACTTTTTATATCAATCACCTAAATTGTAATATCAGAACGTCGTCTCCCAAGACGTTAATTAGTAAGAGGTAATGAAACTTCGACCATTTGTTATTTACTCGCGAACCACTTCCAGTGAATTAAGGACACAATCCATTATTTATGAACTATTCTGATATTAATGGAAACAAACTCTTTGCAGATATATTGTAGATTATTACTGACTAGGTGACCCGGAAAACTTCGTACCTGACATAAACAGTCACAGTTCCAACACATAGACAATTTTAACGGTTTTTCTTTCCATAAAAATAATTTCCATTTAATTAGAAAAATAGCAATATTTACACGAGATGCGATGACCACGGGAATATATTACATCATTTGATGAGACGACGGACGTGTAATTTATTCAATCCTGTTGTTTGTATTCCAATCCAATAAATAAGAATTAGCCTTTGTGGTTGTAGAGGCGGTATTCGCCTTGGACGCACTAGGTCTCTGGTTCGACTACCAGCCACTAGGTGGGGCAACATATGAGGTATTTAATTTTATCTGAAAAATATTACGTTTTCTGAGATTGCATTGGTGTCACGTTATGGACTTAATATTGCCGGCTAACCGAGGGTACATGTGTACCTCTGCCTACTTTATTGATAATGATATTTAAATCTGAATAAATTTATAAATAATGGATTGTGGTGTAATTTTCCGCAAATTGCCCGTTCGCTTACGAGTACCTAGATAACCAAATGTAATATTATAACCTTCTGTAGATCTCGCTAACTAGTGTCTTATCACTACGTAATATTAATATTTAATGAGGAGTCACCATTATTAAGTAGTCACTTTATACTACTACTGAGTAATACCAAGTTTTTTACGTAAGACATACATTATGACAGATAGTATATATTTTTAACACCTCTTTCGAATCTTTGTTAAGGTGGCGAAATTAGGTAACTGATGAAATTCTCCTGTCTGTGTGTTTCCAATTAAACAATCTAATTACTTGACATTTTCAGAATGCCTCAACACAGACGTAAAGCCTCTGGCATAATTCCAGGTACTGGCTATGAGATAAAGTCTGGTGACAGACTGACATACATACAGATAGACAGAAAGACGGATAACGAAATCGTACTAATGGGGTCCCGTTTTTATCCTTTGGGTACGGAACCTTAAAAAGTAATTCTGAAAGTTGTCTGACTTGTACCTTACATCTAGTTACGAGTCACGGTGTTGTTGATGTTGAACCTGTACTATTACACATGCATTCATATTAAGTAATTGTATTATTCAAAGGAGTTCCAGACTCTGGTAAAATCTTTGTTTTTAGATTGTTCTCATTAATTTGAGATTAGTTCATAAATAATAGATGGCGTCGTAATTTCCTCGCGAAAATACTGTGCTTGAGTAAATAGCAAAATAAATTAATGTTATGATCTTTTGTTAGGTCTCGCTATCATACGTATTAGCACTACACAATGTTTAATGACAAGTTACCATTATGAAGTAGTCAATTTATATTATCTTTCGATACTGGGAATTGTTATTCGATTTTGTAAACGGTGTTATGTTTTTTTAAACACGTATTTTTGTATTTGTGAATAGCTTGTAATTGTAGGACCCTTTTCAATATTGTATTGGAGGTAGACATTATTTTTTATAAAATGTAAAAAATTAATTTAGGGACAAAAAATGTACATATAATTGAATATACAGGTTAGAAATAATCTCTAAAATATTTGAATTTATATGTTACACTTGTATGAGACTATTTTTTTCTTACACCTCATAGGAGTTCTATAAAATGTTTCACAGCACACCACAAAGAAAATTCTATTTTCATCTTCATCCCAGCTAATTAAATTCGCTTATTAAGAAATAGATGCGTCAAAAACTCTTTTCTTTTCATAAAATACAAAGCAAAGGAATTAAGTGTGTGACAAATAAGAAAATGCACGTTTATCCAGAAAATATACGAGAAAAATATCAATAAATAAGGGGAATGGGGGCGAGAGCCCCTTGGGCGGCGAACACGGCTCGTCAGTGTTTACTGCGTTGTTTGTACGGGGATAAACAAGCCAATGTTTTGTTGTGGATGCTTACGTCTTGTTTGGACGGTTATTTACAAATGTGTTTCTTTGGCTCGATTACTAATATACCTTCAATATATAGGTCGAAACAAAAGAAATTTTAGCTCTTCGCTTTATTATCCAGTTGATTTATTAAACAGTATACTAATTTTAAATATTTTTTTCTTCATATTGATTCTAAATATGTATTCAAAAAATAAATTATACATTTAAAACACTGATCAAACAAAAACAAATTAACTACATAGTAGCTTCAAGATCGATTTGTGTTACAAAGCTGTGTTACAATTTTGTGCATATGTATCTCATTGCCGAAGAGACGTTTGGGGGATATGCTCTACATGGCTCTACTGAATTACAATACAACACTTTGTTCTTCATTAACTTTATTATCATTTTACTTCTTAACTACAACGAATTAACATTCATCATTAAATTTAAATTAGAATTAAACAGATAATTATTAATAAATTTCCGACTGTAACGTTCGTCCTATCTATAAAAATCTGGTTTTAGAGTGTTTATATGAGATTTCTTGATTTTATGATTTTTTGTACTGATTTGTTAAGTATGAAAATAGGTTATGATATTAATCAAACAAAAAGTGAATACAGATATAGTATTTACAACATTTACTCTCGTTGTCACGTTTGTTTTAACTTTTTGGTACTTATCAAGTTATCACACGGGGTCAGGGTCAGCTGGCGGAAATCTTACTCGTGAGAGATAAGCCCGATTAACTTTATCATATTTATGTAAATATGTAGTTTAATGTTACGTGTGCAATAAATGCTTAACTGTATTAGCAATCTTACAAGATGAACTTAGTATTTAACATATAATTTAAACAAATATCGAGGCAAAATAGTCCCTTTATGTAGTAAAACTGTTAAATGCGGTCGGGATGCCTGCGCTCTTGGATTGCAGTTGTAACAGAGAGACCAGAAAAATATATATAGTTTCGGTGTAAAAAGAAAGAGTGTGTTTTGGTGGTTCGGTCATGTAGAAAAATGAAATATTAACAAAACATATATATACACAATGTGAATGTGGATGGATGTAGATTGTAGGTACCCGGGGAGACCTAGGTGGATATTAGGTGGAGACCAAATAGCTAGCGTATTATTCGAGGTTGTGTTAAGAGTCTCCGAAACCGGCGTGTTTGTATGAAGAGAGTAATGAATGTGAAGGATGCTAGGCAAGTATGTAGGTACCGTAACACTTGGCACTCGATACTCTCTGCCTACTCCGTAAGGGACCTGGCGTGAAAAATATGTGTGTAACATTTTTTTAATGTTATGCTCCTTAAGTGCTACTTGAAATATATCACGTTATAGATAACCATTTTGTTATTAATGTCAAGGAGAAGAAAATTCAGTTAAATGAAAATGTGGATGATTTTTTCGTAGAATGAGAATAGTATAAATATTTCTTTCGCCGCAACCTTAAATATGGCCAACAAACTTGACTCATACAATATAAAAATATCAAGAATTTCCCCATACATTCTAAGAACAAACCTCAAGTATTAAGGCGGACTTGAGACGGTATCTAACAATTTATATCACGCTTACTTCAGCTCTCTTTATGTCTCTTCTTACAGTAGATATAGTCACTGTTCTTGGCGGGAAAGTTTTGTAATGTTTTTTATTACATTAGAAACCAAACAAGCAAGCACATCTTATCGTAAGAGTGCACTGCGCCTTCCTGATGGTGGTGATAGTGCGTTGTCAAACTAAAGCTGTTAATATATTCTATATTATTCATCGTTGGCGCTTTGTGAAACTTCCACGTATTCATATTTAAAATGAGAAACACATGTACTTTTTTACATATAACTTATTATGAAAATGATATTTTAAATAGCCGACCGGTTTCGCGTTTTACAGCATAATCAGGGCTATATATATAAAATTTGATATATTTAATAACTACTAGGGATTAATAAATTTTAATGTTGTATTAGTTTAAAATCTCCCATTTCCGCGGGGAAAAAACCTGACGCTGGTACTTCGATGTGTTTTTATTTTTATTTATTTTTTGATATACCCACATTTGTCTAGAATAACGACCGCAAACCAAAATATTGTTATTAACTTATTAAATATTGTTAGCCCTGATGATTCTGTAAAACGCGAAACCGGTCGGCTATTTAAAATATAATTTGCAATTATAAGTTATATTTGAAAAAGTACATATGTTTCTCATTTTAAGTATAAAGCTGTTAAGACTATTTCTTGACAAAGTTTGGTTATCCTCCTCTATATATTGGAACACAAAAGTAACAGTAACTGAAACTTTTTCAGCGACAATAAGTAATACTCTGGTACCGATCGAGGACTAGTGCTGTGCTGTGCTGTACTGTGTCAGCTTTTTAGTGTTCCGTACCTAAAGTGTAAGAACGGTACCTACCCTATTTCAAAGATATATTTTATATTTATTTATTTTGCTAATATAACAAAAAATTAATCAGTTCAAAATTAAAATTATAAATTGTAATAATTGTTCAATATGATAAAAAAGCTCCTTCTCCGATTTATATTTATGCCAAACAAAATTTCATCAAACTCGCGTCAGTAGTACTGTAAGCAAATTTTTTTTGGGTTTTTATAATTGCTTGTTATTCTATTCTTCCGAGCAGCGAGAGGCTGAAACCGGCGAGATTTCACTAACAATCATTCGTATTTACAAAAGTCTTTTAAAATAGAAATATTTCCCGAAATGAAAGGCATTTTTACTTAATTAAAACAAAAATGTTTTGTGAAACAAAATCCCGCAGGACCGTTGTAAGACAAGAACGAAATGATGAAATTACTTTAAAATGGAAGTGTTCCCGTTTTATTTGGAATTTAAATTGCTTTGTTAAATGCGTTATTTTCGGGCACGGACATTTCTCGCTGAAAATATAAAATAGCACTAAGAGCTAGTGATGTGCGGATACGGGAATTTAAAGTAATCGAGACATTCGTATTGATTTATATCTTCAAAGACTCGAATTAGATCTACGAACCAATTAAGAAACTGGTAAAAATTTTTAAAATGTATGTGTAATGTAAATTTTTTATTTCGATATGTTGTAATTTAAAAGATAAGACAAAAAGCGACTTCGAATTTGTACTCCGCGACAATAAAAACATTAAACATGTATTTTGAAGGTACATATTTTATAAAGTGTGATTTGCATAAATTTAATTTAGTTTCGGATTTTGATTTCCAAATAAGAAGAATGATGCTGTAAAAAGTGAATTTCCAAAAATTTTTTTAAATTATAAGTAGTCTCTGAAAAATGAAACCAATTTTAATCGCATTTAAATAAATGTAATTAAAATTATTTGAGTATTAGTGGGTAATTAATTATTTATGTAAATATCGGATTATTGACAATGAAATGGGTTGTTTTGGAGTTTTACCCCATTTAAGTTGTGATCGAATCTGGGGTCTGACCGTGACACCTTACGATAATATTATTTAAATGTGTCAATGCAAAAACATGAAATTATCACGCGCTCAATAATTAAGTCGCGATTTGATGTTACATGTGAGCTGTATTTAATGATCCTACTTTAATATATCAAATTGTATGTCCCTTATACGTTTACATTAATCATTAAGGTTTAGGTGAGCATTCAGGCAAAATAATAATAAATTAATATCGGTGGAAAAATTACATGAATCGACCTAGCTCCTAATTAATTAAATTGTTTGCTTATCCTTAACGTTACTAATATATCGAAATAAATATTTTTTGGTTCTACTTCTTAAATTTTAAATTTATTCAAAGACATAAATGTATTGAAAAGAAAAACCATTTAAAACCTTGAAAGTTACTTTCAATAGAATACTTTTTTTTTCGTCGCCTCTTTAAATTCCTAATATCATAGTCCCCATAAAGACTGCGCGAGCAAAACTTCCCCCATCTAAGAAACTTAAGAAAAGATCTATATGCGTTATCTTAGCAACATAATAAGTGCACAGTCGCAATAATATAATTGATATAATTGACGCGATATATAAAATTCGAGTATCGATATATTTTTTGTGACTGCTCATCACTAAGAAGTTTAGTCCTTAGCCTAATTAACTTTAAGTATAGCAGAATCGCAGTAATTTAATACACGATATAATCTTAGTGTATCTTGAAGTAGCCTCATTTAGAAATTATTTAACGACAGATAGTAGGCCAGGGAACTAAGAACCAGAATATTGTGTGATTTTAATTTTCTTCACGTTCTTTTTTCTATGCAAATAAAAAAAAATAAAGTATCTGTTTGTTAAATTGAAATAACAACTGTTTACTGAATTAACATCCACTGTATAAATAATATTAATAATTGCTTCGATTGTAAAAATAATTGCTTAAGTAGGTATGGGCCTTAAAGAGATTAAAAAACTTATTTTAACTTAATTATAATTATTTTTTCTTATATTTGATTCAATAGTTTGATTATGTTAATACTATTATTTTATCTCTGATTGAGCTTAAAAAACTCCTTGATTATATTTTATTTTAAATTGTTTCTTTAGTCATAGCAATCTTTAAAGCAATTTTATATTTTGTCATAATTTAACCAACGCGAACGGTCAGTTTTACTATAATAATATTATATTAGGCTCTTTTACTGTATATTTCAATATTGGTCGGCTCAAGCAATAAATCAATTGACGAAACATTAAATAAAAAATATATATTTACTTACTAGGTCGAAAAACATGTTATCCAAATCCAATTTGATAAATTATATATTGATATGGATATTAATCTACGATACGACAATACATACATACTCACATTTGTTCGTGTGTTGGAATTTTTTATTGTTAGTGTAAATAGTTGGTTGTATTTCGGTAATTGAAACATATTTTTTAATTCAATCAAAATTATCATACTATACCTCCCACTTTATTAAGCATATTTTTTTTTAATGAATGTAATATTTCCACAAATGATAAATTGTTATGTGAATATTCTATTCATTGCTACAAAAACAAACTCTAATATTTTAAGCTCTTTTAAGATTATATAAAATATCGTCTAAAAAAAGTTTGAAAGAAGGGAGCGAACCACTATCCTACGACAAGATAGTCGAAATTTGTGATGGCTCGCTGCTTTGGTGCCTCTGCTTAGCCAGCTCCTACCATCTCAACGTCATTACTTGCCGCTATCGTATTCTGCTTTGAAGAGTCGGGTGGATAAGTCATGTTAGAGGGTTAAGTATCTCCCTCTTCTATTTCATGTTATAAAGGTTCCGGTGCTATCTTTGGTGTCTATGGGCGACATCACCTTCTTACCATTAGATATACCTTCTACTAATTTGCATGTTAACACCATAAAACAGTTTCGGATTTCGTCAAGGAGAAACGTAGTTACACAACCCGGGCAGTTACAGTTTACATGAGAACTGAGACTTTTCTTATTTTAGTGCCCTTGGGATATAATATATTATAATATGACTAACTATTTAAGATTTTTTTATGGGATAAGACAGAGAACAGGCACACGGGTCCCCTGACGGTAAGAGACAGTCGTGGCCTATAGACACCATAGATGTTGTAGGTGCGCCGCTGTCCTGTGGTCGGGCTGTTAGACCTTGTGTGCAAGTCTACCAGCTACCCTACCCTCAGGACCGAAACACAACAATGTCAGTATGGCGGCAGGAATAGGTAAGGCGGTGAATCCCTATCCGGGCGAGTTGCTGCAGAGCACTCTACCACAAGTGGTCATGTAACCCGTTCAACTTATGCTCGCCTCTTACGAGCTGCCTGTTAAGAAGGCAGATGGTCTATTCTACACAGAGGACCAACACGGGGAAAAGATAGATTTTTGTTTTATTTAATCATTTCAAACTATAATAATGTTATATTTGGGGATGGTAAAGAGATCTTCTATTTGCACGTCAATATTGGTCGGCTCAGTCGATAAATCAATTGATTTAGGGAGCGGCCTCCGACGTAAATAACGCAAGTAATCTACAGTGACAGGGATCAGGCAAATCGCAGGAAATACGCACTAATTACGCATTCCAGTGCGAGAGGCTGTCGTTAATTTATTACTGCCTATTAGATACATTCCTCCTGTAATTTGTTCCTTTCTATCTATCTAGTTGGAATAATTATTATTGTACTAACTCACTTTAGTTTTAGTTTAGATAGTATGGATATATGTCATCAAAACATTTCCATACAAATATTCATTCCCTGCTCTAAGTGGGGAGGGGGAAAGAGCCCACCCTTTTTTGCAGTAAAAAGTAGCCTATGTATGTATTTCATCAAAATCTGATTAGTGATTTAGGCGTGAAAGCGTAACAGACGGACACAAGACAGACAGAGTTACTTTCGCATTTATAATATTAGTACGGATGAATAAAATAAATACTTATAGAAGATTTTCTATGCTAAAGGTTATTAATAACTCAGGAACATCATTATCCGGTGTTAAAAACTGTGAGGTCAACTGGATACCGAGTTTCCACAAAAATCCTGCAATTGAAGCTTCAAAAGAACCTTGTTAATTTAAAGTCCGAATCATTGAAATTCGTGTTCCGTATCCTATTAGAAGCAGAGCAAAATGGAGAACATTCAATCGGAGTTCAACATCAGAGCAAAAAAGGTTTTCGCCTGTTTCGTTTCATTCGTTACAATACGATGCGTCAAACAAATAGTTGGAAACAAGGCTCCCTGAAATACAAATGGTTTTTTGATGGGACGTTGTATGTACTTGTTTTTATACAAACGTTATTTTCAACTTTATCTGCTTCCCGTTTGCTTCGGCACACTCAATCACTATCATCATTCTAGACACTGCATATTATACATTTTAAATTTATAAATACTATCACTACTCACTACATAGTATCAAACAGATCTTTAAAACTACCACACGGATACTGATGAGATTACTTTAATAAATACGGTGATTCAAGAGGAAGGCTTACATGTATGAGGTACTGTAGGTGTACCCCGAAGAGGTGAGTAGAAGTACGCATGACCTACAGATGCACCCGCGATTAGCCGATGATATTAGGACCCATGATGTATCACGTGGTAAGTCGTCATATTGGGTACAAATCCCATCTCAGACAATGTTATATTTTTCATATAAAATTGTAAATTTTATATGAAAACAAGTTTTCTCTACCTGGGAATCAAACTCAAAATCAATGCTATATGACACATAATGACACCGACTATGCTCAGCCACAGAGGCGGTTACCAAATACATAGTATACCCGTGCGAAGTCGTAGCAGGTGACTGCGGATTACGACCGCGAAAGTATAGGTAGCATTTCGCGGTCTTAACGTAGGATTAAATAAAATTTCAAAATTATAAAGATAGAATTTAACTAAGTGTCGGCAATTAAAAATTTATTTATTACTCTAATGTTTATTTAAAAGCAAATCATAAAGTAAAATAATTAAAATTTAAATTAAACCACCTATATAATAATTGCGAAAACTGGATATATGATCAGTCATTTGTGATGAATCAACATGGGTATTATTTAAAAAACTATACCATGTTTTGTGTCATATATGGATAGAGAAACATCCAGAAAGAATTACATAAGTCAGAAAAAAGAAAATTGTGTATCGAGTCATACAACGAACTGAAAGAGAAAGTGGAGAGACGATTGGGACGGGGATAGTTTTACCAGCAACATTATTTGTAAGAATAATTAAGGAAACGTAATATGCAATGTAATTCCATAAACGTACACTACCTGTTGCGCGCAACACCACGCGTATCAAAATACGCTTAGTCTCGCGCGCAACATGTGTGTACGTATGACACACAATAATACACACCTCGTTTATTTATTCAACTTACAACACCCTCATGTTGCGTCAGAACATTTTCAGGAATGTATTGAATATGTAGTAATATATTTACGTGTGCCTTTGGCTGTGAATTTATTTAGCTATAGTCTGTGGCAGCAATATGTTATGGCAAAAGCACGAACTACGCTGAACAAAGGAGGGAAATACCGTCGACATGGCCACATATTGATATCTCAAGTATTCTTACATGAAATGGAATAAAATCATTTATTTGTGGTTTATATGATTTATGATGTTGTAACGTAAAAACGTATATGAGTGATATCAAACGGTGTAACCAAAATAATACCTTTCTAACAACTACTTTAAAGTTAAAATTGAAAGTTCATGACAGAAGAGGTTAATTAAATTAACTTTTAGAATAAAACTTTATCTTAATTTGTTTGATGAATTTTCTTAAAAAGTAAAAGAATGATCTAACAGAAACCAAATAAACACATACAATTATATCTGATTCCCACACCAAGCTGAGCCTTTCTCTGTGGGAAAATATACGTTTTACAATAAATAAACTTACGGCTAGTCGATATTATGACAGTTGCTTTTAAAAAATATTAAGCAAATTTAATATTTATTGTTGGTATTAATCAACTATACTATAACTATACAAAAAAAAATTTAATACAGCATAAATTTAGTAAACACCTACGGTAACACAGAAATCAAATGTTTACACACAAATACCTGCCGCGATCGGGAATCAAACCCGAGTTTTACGGTTGGTCGGCAGCGTTTGGTGTGAATACTAATCGCTCGACCTATGAGGCGGTCAAATCTAAAATACTCAGCCAGTTTTTAATTAAAATGAAATGAAAATCGATAAACGGAATATGTGAGCTAAAAAGTCGTAACAAAAAGAAATATTTAGTTTACTGATATATTGTACCACATATTGGTATGCAAATATATCAACATATGATTTATAATTATTTTATCACCT
>DVZL01001993.1:0-16262 GCA_018236625.1 Lasaia peninsularis
TCTTTTTAGAGCGTTTGAATAAAAGCTTTTTCTAAAGACTTTTTTTCTTTAAATTTATTTTTGAAGTTTTTAGTTATCGCTGGTTAAGTTTCTTAGTCTGTACATCTCATTCAACGTATCATTGTTGCGAGGTCGTTTGCCGGTTATAACAATCCAGCTCTTTAATAAGAAGATCTTTTAATAATTTTCCCCTTCTGAAGGCCACCTATACTTGACAATACTACAGCTTAGATGAACTTCTTGCCGATTCGTAGATTCGTCTGTTCTAACTTGAGATATGCGTATTCATGGATTGCTTAAATGAACTTCTTTTTGTTCACCGATTCGGTTTCTATTATTACAGATATATTATGATCACAATTTTTTTTTCAATTCGTGAATCGTGTTATTTCTGTGATTCCGCTGCTCTTAACCGTCACATGTGTTGTTAAGCTTTATTTTTATTTATTTGATAATAGGCAGGCCATCTCACCTGATGGCAAGTGTAGATGCGGCCGAAGAAGTATTAAGTTAATAAGAATCAAATAAGATGTTAAGTTATCAAGTTTTAGCCGTCGTTGAGTTGGTGTTTTGCTATTGTCCTGATCAAGCCTTTTGTTGAGTCTATGGCGTTTTGCGTCATCGTTTTCGTTAGCAAATTTTTCTTGCCGTTTTAATTTATTATCCCCACCCTTCTCTTCTGTTGTTTCTGTTTTTACCATTTTGTACCCAAAAGTACCGAAGAAATATCCATCAACCCTTCTAGATATCCGTTTATAAGGGAAAGAGCTAATATGTACAACAGAAATCACCCAGGTACCCTGAGGTGTAATAACGTGTTATGAAGACATAATATTACACTCCGATGCCACTCAGCCAGCTGCACAGCCTCATCTTGACTTAGGTGTTTGGAAGAATGCGCTACTTATTTCAGCTTATGGCTTCCTTGTGCCTGACGAAACATAGACAGGTTGCAGACCAACGCTGATAAAGTCCATCACGTCAAATTATACAAATCAAAATTAATCAATCGATGTTGCAGATTTTAAAAAAATGTTTAAACTTGCATTTTTATTCACAACAAACCCTTTTATTATAGGAAAGAACAAAAAAAAATAATCTTGGATGATCCTCCGATGATCAATCGATGATGATGTGATATTTACAATCAAAGAGTCCTTTCATTTGATGCCCATATTGTAGAAGTGCATTAAAAATAACTACTACGCCATCTTGGATGGTCTTCCATTTTGGATTTAGAATTACGTCACGTACCGTATCATGCATTATAATTCAAACTAACCGTGTGTACACAGTTTCAGCTCAATCGATTGAAGATATCTACTTTAAAATTGAGTTTAAAGATTCCACCTGAACATACATACCTACTTATATACATACATTGCAAGTTAAAAAAAAATTATAAAAATATGTTTATTGTTGTTAAGTATTAATCTCCATTATTTAGACATCTTACCAACTTCAGCCTTAACTTAGTTTTAAACACTAGTTTCGGTTGTTGTGTATATATCATATCCCCGAAGGAGTAGACAGAGGGAGATACTTATTTCCCTACGATTAGCCGACGATGTTAGGTTCCACGATGACAGGCGGTCAATCTATCGCCATATCGAGCACTAATACAATCCAGGCAACGTTATGTTTTTCAGATAAAGTGAAAAAAACTCATAGAATAAGTTGCCCTAGCCGAGAGTTGAACCCAGGACCAAAACGCTTAAAATATTTCGTAAGAAGTTATTTGAATTACTGTTAGAGAAAACTTATTATAGCGTTAACGATTATTTTAAAGATAAGATTAAGTTATAAATACATCAAATTAATATTGATATAGTTTGAATTTGATTAAAGAAGTCATGGTTTCCGAAGAGTTTGTTTCGCTGTTTCTTCTCGTGACTGGCTAGGTTTGGAAACGGTGGTAGTACAAAATAGTGAGGCTTGTATCTGGTTGCCGGGGAGTTTGTTTCGCTGTTTCTTCTCCTGACTAGCTAGGTTTCGAAACGGTGGTAGTTTATGGTAGACAGGGTTTAAATAAGTCGTGTGAAAATAATGTTTATTGATAACAAGGTAATTATAGTACATAATATATTGTTTAATAAATAAATAAATACGAATTATGTTTTAAAATATTTGCACACCACATTGTGGTAGAATATGTTGATATAATTAAAATCTTTTATTTTGTAACAACTTTTAACACACATATTCGGCAAATAAATAGATTTCATGTCATTTCAATATAGCCTGGTAGCAGACAGACAGACAGTGGAATATTAGCAATAGGGTTCTTTATTTACCTTCTGTGTACGGAACCCTAAAAAGGCAATGGGATGTTTGTTATAGAAAATCATATTGACATGTAGTTAAAACCCAATTGTAGATCAGTTCAACCTCGAATAAGATGAACAAACAAAATTAATGAACTTTCTAAATCAATCACGTTATACACGGAGCGTTGAACTGAAAATTAAAATAAACTTTGAACTTTAGTTCATTTATTATTTTTAATTAAATCAATATCGTAACATTGTTCCTGGCAGAGCCTTTCGTCTGGAATCCCAGATGACACTTCTTTACCTGCTTATGCGTAACAGATACAATGCTTGTGTGTGTGTTTGTTTGCGCGTGTGCCTAAATCTATTAATTTGTTTAATTAATTGATTTAATTATATATCCTTTATTTAATGTTTTGAACCTTCCTTGTAAAATACGAAACGGAACACGAGAACTTTTTATTAAAAGCCGACTTAAGTCTGTTTGCTGTTGATTTTGCAGCGTAGTGGGTAACATGAAACCTAACATTTGTTTGTATGAGTATATTATAACAATAATAATATATATTTTTAAAATTTAGATTTCTAAAATACTTTTAGAAATATAATAGCTAGCCATTACTATGGCTGATTCTATCGATTGAGTATAAATATTTAAAAAAAATGCCTGTTACAATGAACCTTTTCATAGAAAGAGATGGATTCAAGAGCTCTACCAGGCAGCTCGTAAGAGGTGAGCATAGGTTAACTGGGTCACTATCAACAAGATAAGGTCACAAGATAAGGTGCTTTGCAGAAACTCCCCAGGTAGGATCCAACACCTTAACTCTTCCTGCCGCCATAATGGTCTATAAGCCACGGTTGTCTCTTACCATCAGGAGAATCGTGAGTGATATAAGGTAGCGAATAAGCGTTGCTTTATCATATAAAATAAACCCTTCTCTAGACATATAACCTTATTTAGAGCGCACCAGATTAAGGTTTTAAGAGCTTTTACTTCGCGCAGGTAAAATTCCGGGTATAGATAGTCTTTCTTCTTTGCTATCAAGTCGTAGTTCAAGCCAATGTCAAGGGTTGCCACTTCTCGGAAAACATCTCATAACAAATTTGTAGTATCATAATGAGGTCGGTTCATTTACAAAGGTGATGTGTTCCGGCCTTTGTTTGGGTGCAAGTGATAAACTATGGTTGTTTTGAAGTATTATCTCTTTTTATTGTATTGGCAATGTTTTTATACACCTACATAATAATTGTGTGTCTAAGAGAAAGAAAAGTTTCTGTGTCTAAAGAAAGGGATAAAAAAATTATATGTCGTCTTCCCTATTACCTGAAACGGTAGGCAGAGGTGCATATGCACCCACGATTAATCGATGAGACTGCTGTTCGTTATTCTCGCTAAAACTCGAAAAAGGCAGATTTGGCTAAATTTGGTTTTGAATTATTTGTATAAAATCAGGAAAACTTAACAAGGTGAGTAAATATGAACAAAATGCTAATATTATAATTAAAAAAAATCGTTTTCCCTTAGCAACTATTCCTACCTGACAAACATTTGATGTACGTGGTGTTGTTTGGAAACCAATTAAATGTGAAAGTCATTCAGAAATCAAACTAAATTTAAAAGTGAAGTTTTTTATTATTTTGCTTTTGACTGTAAGTTTGGTTTTCATATCCCATAAGTGTGGGCGGTACGAAGTTGACCGGGATATTTAGTAATAAAAAAATTAAATCGCATCAATCTATGTAATGGTTAGAAAATTTACTAATTTTACCGCCCGCGGCTTCGCCCGCGAAAACTATTTTAAAAACACAGACAATTTTCAAAGGGCAGACATTTTCCCGTCTTATAATACTTATTGCGTAAAAACATACCCTCTTTTTAATGTAGTCGGTTATTCTATTTTTGCGATAACGGAGATATATTTTTAACCTTTGGGTACGATAATTGATTTTAATTATCTATTATAAACTATATTCATTGTCTCTTACGTAGATAGATAATTGAGACTAATTGTTTTATAATTTTAAATCAATTGACTTTGCACAATTAATCTCGGTACTTACGTGACGGAAAACAATAAAACCAAGTACTTGTTTCCCATTCACCACTGGAGTTACGTAAGAAAAGTAAAAGTATTGACCTATATTCGACCTTCTTGTTGATCAAGGGGTATACGCTTAACGTCAGCTACGTCGCGTGAGGATTGGGTTTGATTCCCGACGGGGCAAGCGTTTCTGTGATGAACAGAGATGTATGTATTTACGAGTGTTTTAGGTTTCTGTACTATATTACTAAGACTCCGCTGTCCGTCTGTCTGTCCATCTGTCTATCACCAGGTTGTATCTCATGAACCAAGATAAATAGACGTTTGAAATTTTAACCAATGATATATTTCTTTTACCGCTATGATAAAAAACATGATAAAATAAATAAATGTATAAAGCGTACAACAAATTTGATTCTTTGTTATTTTTATACATAATAGAGACAGCTAGACAGTTGAAATTTTCACAGATTATGTATTTCTGTTGCCGTTATAACAACAAATACAAAAAACAAAATAAAATAAATAGATATAGGGTGCTTCCATACAACAAATTTGAAGCAGTTTTTATAGTTAATGGTACGGAACCCTTCGTTAGCGAGTCCGACTCGTACTTGATAATTTTTTAAAGGTATTCTGGTATCATTTTAATTATTTCTATATATTAATATCGGACTAACACCCATGACACAAGCATGTAATTTGTTTACATGAATTAGTGTAATTTTTCCAAAGATATTTATTTTTAGACATTATATTAAAAATGAAATGAAAATTATATATTCGTTGAATAAGTCAATAAAAATATTAACATTTATTCAATTACAACTTGATGCGTATATTTCGAATATATGTATATATACCTATATACCTATACGAACTATCTGTGCCCGTGACTTCGTCCCCGTTTATATTTAATTTTTTTCGTTTTATACATTCCTAATATAAAATTCTAGAATAAAAGTAGCCTGAGCTATTATTACATCAGCTGTCTGTCTGTGAAAATGTAATATTAGCGAGTACAAACAAACAGAGTGACAAATATTCTAAAAAAAACTATTTTGGTATATATACCTGGTAAAAAAAGATTAGTGAAAAGCGGTTATTTTTGACATATAATTATAGATTTATATCTGTGGCTTTATTTGCAAATGTTTAAACAGTGTGCATTATGTTAGACTTGATAATATTGTTTAAACTCACAAAGAGCTATTATGAGTTTATCTTAGAACACAATGTCCCTTTATAGTGTAGTATAGTGGTTCATTGAACTATTAGGAGATTGATAGTAGAGTCTAACCGATAAGGGTTAATACATTCATATTTTAAAGTTGTTAGTCCTAATTGGATATCATTACATATTATAAAACAAAGTCACTTTTTTGTCTGTCGCAATGCATGCTTAAATATTTTTGTTTGCGGTTTTTTTAATAGATAGAGTGATTCAAGAGGAAGGTTTTTATATATATTACATGTATAGTATACATATTATATACGTAAAAACCTTCCTCCTCCTGTGGCTGGGTTGTTAAGCCTGGTGTGCCAGTCTACCGGCTGCCCTACTCCTCTAACCAGGTTTACTAGGTGGTAGAGTCTTGCAATGACTCGCCCAGATTGGTACCACCACCTTACCTATTCCTGCCACAATAGCGGCAGTGCTCGCCATTGTCATGTTCTGGTTTGGAGGATAGGGTATCTGTTAAACTTACTCACGCAAGAGGCTCCCGCAAGAGGCCATCCCAGCCTCAGGTTGGCAACGCACCATTTCCACCTTTGGTGTCTATAGGCGACGTGTGTTTCTTACCACCAGGAAATTTGTCTGCAAAAAAAGAAAAAAAACGACAATGTCGTTATGGTGGCAGCAATAGGTAAGGGTGCTATCCGCGTTAATGCACAGAACTCTACCACCAGTGGTCAATGGTCATATTGAAAGCGACCCATATAACCTATGCTCGCCTCTTACAAGCATACTGGTAGGTAGATAGTCTATTTTACACAGAAGCCTAAGATGGGAAAAGAATCTTAGTAAAGATATGTGTTTTATGATTTTTTATTAAAAAAAAATATCTGAGGGCTGAAGAAATCGTAACTCCAAAGACGAGGACGGCTATGTTTGTGCATCATTTCGCACGCTTAGAATTAAAGTGACTTAACTCAAAATGTATGTAATACTAGATTTTACCACAAAATTTGGTTAAAACCAATGGTTTGCGAAACACGAAAGAGATAATTATGTTTACGTTGTTGACATTCACTCTTGAGCTTGTAAAATAATTATATTGTAATTAACAAATAAATATAACATTTAATAAAAATAACGTGCACGCAGTATAAGCCTAAGTGTATTATTAAACTACACCAAACTTGCATTAAACACGATTGAAATGTTTATGATGATTATCAAGTGTAAACTTTTCTTCAAAAATATTACATAAAAAATAAATTACATCTTATTTTAAAACCAGCCAGTATTTAATGACAGTACATTAAAAAAAACTGAATAAAGCCTCCTTGTTAAAAAATGAGCACGATTTTGAACGAAATCGCGAGTACATCGGCGAAAGTTTGTAATAACATGCATAATATAGACTTACCATTGTTTTTCTGCACGCTATGAACCCGGTAATCTTATTGGACAACGATATAGAGTTGCCAGATGTGACATAATACAAATAATGATTTTTATTATGAGATACGCAAAGATTACTCTTAAACTAGAGAATCTAGTCTCTTATTATTCTAAGTTCAGTTAATTATATTTTAAAGTATCGCAAAAAAATAATTATAATTCCTTACTAGGTATCCGTCACGACTTCACTTTGGTATTTAATGCATTTTATGTCTTTCTCTATCTACTAAAAAACCGCTTCAAAATCTGTTGGGATAGCCCTATCTCTTTTCGTTGATGTTATTAAAACGGCCATTAATCGTGTTTTCATTTAAATCTTCTTCATTATCATTAGAAAACAAAACAGATGATGCACTAAAAAACACCTAGCAAAGCTTGGTTACTAGTAGGTAACACTAAAATAAAGACAGAGGAACATAGTCACCTATGATTAACCGACAGTATCAAGTTCCATAATGTGTCAGGTGACTATTTCGTCGTCATATCGAACACAAATCCCGAGTTTACTCACAATGGTTTTCTTCACCGTAAGAGCACTCAGAAAATGTTCTTAAGCTAGAAAAACTCATTGGTACATAGTGGGATTGGAACCCGGACTACCGAGTCCAAGTCCAAAACGCGTACCTAGGCCATCGAAACTCAAAGGTATAAAATTATATTCAAGAGTTCATTTCTAGTGTTTAAGTATGGATGTCCTCGACAATATGTCCGATATGCCGCGAGCACTGAGGAACAATAGACTATTACTTTTACTGCTTATTGTAGTGAACACATCGGAAACCTCTTGTTAGTTCAATGTTAAAAATATTCTGCGCGTGAACATTCCCTCATATTGTTTCATCAAAATATAAATCAAATTTGCTATTGTATGTGTTATTTCTTTTTTTATTCAATTTCCACATAGGTACGTATAGTAACATATTTATCTTTGGCCAGCATCAAATGGATTGGTACAAATTAATGTCGGAATAGGCCAAATCTTCTTCTCAACCTATTTTCTTTTCTGTATCAGATGACATAAAGTCGGCTACTTAATTTAGAAGATTTA
Organism: Lasaia peninsularis; assembly: GCA_018236625.1. NCBI lineage: Eukaryota > Metazoa > Arthropoda > Insecta > Lepidoptera > Riodinidae > Lasaia > Lasaia peninsularis. The sequence goes on from DVZL01001993.1 coordinate 7,993, forward strand.
ACTGACCTCTGCAACCTAGAAGGGAGATCAGACCCAAACCCAGATTAGTTTCGAATACACGAGTCTGGATGTTCTCACTATGTTTTCCCTCACCGATAAAAACATGCCGAAAGACATAAGTTACTACATAATTAAAAGTACTCTGTTCATCGAATGCGTCACAACAGACTGCTGTGCATGTCTACTATTGATCTCCAAGTAGAACTTAATCAATACTCACAAAGTTCCCTCTTTTGGAACAACCTCTAGTATCTTCCGGGGCAAAAGCTTACTCAACGGAACAGCTTCTGCGCTAACCTTATGAGTATTCAGGACTTGTTTAACTGCACCTAACTTTCGGTAGGTTTTATATTCCACTACATCAAGGTTTGTACTATCTGATACGTTCAAATAGAAACAATCATTGGTATATAGCGGGCTTCGAACTTGGCTATATTGGACTTGTATAAGCCTTTTTCAATTTTTAAAATAATATGGCCGAGTTGTTTGATACAGAACAAAAAAAATTGAAATAAGTTGCTTCTAACGTAGTTCCCCGTGTTAGTCCAGGCCCTCTGTGTAGACTAACTGCCTTCCTACCAGGCAGCTCTTAAGAAGCGAGCATAGGTTAGCTGGGTCACTTATAACATGACCCCTGGTGGTAGAGTGCTGTGCAGCAACTTGCCCGGGTAGAAATCCACCGCCTAACCTATTCCTGTCGCCATGAGTTTTTTGATTTTTATTCTTTTGTTAAAATTAGGAATGAAATGAATTTTAAGATAGATTATACTTCAAATCTAAATTATACAAAGCCGACTACGATTTAATCATCATGGTGTCTATAAAAATAACTATTTTCTTATGTTAGTTAATATTTCCAAAAACAATTGCCATAAATTGTGTGTAACGCCTCTTAATTATGACCTAACTTACAAATCAAAAAATCATCATAATTGAACAATAAACAAAACATGAAAACTGCAAAACACCGACTTCCATTTCATTATCATGACATATTCTGAACCAATAGCCATACAATTTTAATGATACCATCTTTAAAATATGGCCTATCCTTCAAACAAAATAATCATTAAAAACTATTTCAAATTGCTAGAGTAATCGCGTAACAAACATACAAAAAATTAATTAAACCCCACTTGAATTGATCACCCTTCATTTTGTAGTTAGTTAAAAACATCACTAAAATATTTGGTGTGTATCCATATAATCATAATCATAAACATAATAACGGTCATAATAATAATTATGGTCATAATCGTAATCTTTTATTTTCATAACTTAATTAACACTTCAATGGGACTCGCAGTCTAAACTAGTTTTTTTATAAGATAATAAATCAGCACACAGCTAGAGACAATCTTCGCCTATTGACACCATAGATGTTATCGGTGTGTCACTATTGAATGATCAGGACGTTAGACCACTTGTGAAAATATGCTGGCTATTATTTTTAATAACCCAGAACTTAGGTATCACAACCTTAAGTTCTATGTCTAGTATAAAAAACTTGCTCCTTTGCCCGACTTTGCATGCTTTGTGTTAAATTTAAAAATTTTGATATTTGGTGCAATTTTTCTAAATATGCGCGTATAATACATACATTATGGCGATTAGGTAGATATAACACATTGGTGTCTGTGAAACCAAGAAAATACGCATACAACATTTCAACCCAATCGGTCAAGCCGTTTTATAGTTGACATACCGACAGCTGCGCCACCTACCAAATCCAATAACATTTTTAATCATCGAAATACCCGTATAAAATTTTAACCCCATCGGTTCAGACGTTTAGTGAAGTATCTTACTCACGTGAGTAAGATAACTTTTAAAATAGGGAAAAATTGTTACTTTTTGTTTCGTATTACCTGTTTTCCCGTAGGAAAACATATCCTGCGGTAAAAAGCAGCGTTCAGGGATAATGACGGCTTTTAATGGTAAAATAACTTTAAATAAAAAGCAATTCCTATTACATGAGCTGCCTGCTAGTGAACGTCCCGTTAAAATCGGTCCAGCCGTTTTTGACGGCTTTATTTAGAAATAAGCGTTTACAAAGAGACAGACAGAAAGATAGACAGTAGGAAAAATTCTAAAAAATACTAATTTGGTATATAGTAAGTACCTACCTTGTAAGTTGTAAACATACCTACATATAATACAAAATTAAAAGAGGTTATTATAATAGTACATACAGACATAACAATTTTGTTTATTTGTATAGATGTAGATGGCATGTAGTATACCATACCAGGAAACCTGTCCGTCTATTTGCCTTCTGATACAATAAAATACATCAGACAGTTAATACTCGGAACACGCACACGAAGTATTTCACTCAATAATAATAATTCCTTACAAACTGTCATATTTCCTCGACTTAAGACCGTACACAGATTGTAGTTCTTATCTTGTGATGCTTATCTCGAGATAAGAATTTACGATCACCAACTTTCCGCTAATTAAGTGCGATAGAAAAATATCTAATTAAAATCAAACCCGCTGAGCCTTATTGTATTAATTCCAAAGGACTAATAAATTAATGGAGTAGATGCGTTTTATATTTACATAATAAAAAAAAATACAGTTCCTTCTGTAAAGTTATGGAATTCTACGAAATAACAAAGAAAACGAACCAACAAGTAATGTAAATAAATGTTTTATTTTATTACAACAATATCCATTACTCTCTTAACAAACTGTAGTCAAAGGACAACTTTAACATTTTTTACTAATTTTAAATGTTAAAATTAAAAAAAATGTTAAAGTTAAAATTTAATTTCAAAATGCATTTTTAAAGGTAACCCGCATGACTAAATTCGTTGACTTTTTTCTAATACAACGTCCGGTGGCCGCCATTATTAATTTCTATAGTGATATTTTAAAGATTAATATTTTTATATATTCTCAACAGTTTTAACTACATTTCTCGTTTACTTAAATTTGCATAAGTCTGTTCTGAGTTGTCTATTGAACTTGACTAAATTATAAGTTTATTAGTCTACGTAGTTTTAAATTTTTATTCTTCAATTTTAACTTCCAACGCAAAAAGAGGGATGTTATAAGGTTGACGTATGTCTGTCTGTGGCATCGTAGTTCTCAAGTGGATCAAGCAATTTCAATTTAGTTTTTCTGTATTACAGGTGAGCTATCTGCAAGTGTTCTTAGATATGTTTGATAAAAGTCGGTTTAGCCGTTTAAAAGCTGTGGGGGTGAAAGTGGGGAAGGATAACAGAATGTCTGCAAATATACTCGAGTGTTGTCTCAAATGACTATTGTTGAGTCTCGTTTAATATTTTATTATTTTTTAATCACAAATTTTGCTTTTGTGTGTATGACATGTCTATCTCTGCATATTCAAGTCTTCTTTTTCCCCACCTTGCCACGTTAATGGGTGGCAGTTAATTTTTATTACGAATAAAATTAATTAGATTTACTGTTAATCGAAGTCTTATAAAATGTTTGTAATTTTTGTATTGAATAAGACATTTGGGACAACTTCATATTTCAATATTTATGGGAGCCAACCAAAGTATTAACAAGTTTACGTATATGATCGCGTCTAGGGCCAAGTGGAGTCGGTGTCCGACTTTGACGGTCAAAGCGGTTCGATTCCCGGGTAGAATATCTTGTTCATTTATAATTTTTTGTCCTTTTTTCAGTTTATCTGAAAAGCATAAAAACGGAAGGAAGGTTCCATACTCTAAGGGTAAAAATGGACACCTACTCCTAATATTCCGCTGTCTGTCTGTCTGTGAGGCTGTATCTCTTTAACTTTCATAACTAAAAAGGTGAAGTTTTCACACATGATGTATTTCTGTTGTCGCTATAACAACAATTACTAAAAACAGAATAAATTGATTTTACACTAGCGGCCCGCCCCGGCTTCGTCCGTGATAATTATATATACTTTCAAAGGGCAGACAATTTTCCGACTTATGTTTCCGAGGGTATGTTATTGCGTAAAAGCATACCCTCTTTTTAATATAATCGGTTAAAAAGTAGCCCATGTCCTTTCTCAAGGTCAACTCTATCTCTGTATTAAACTTCATCAAAATCGGTTCAGTGGTTTAGACGTGAAAGCGCAACAGACAGGCAGAGTTACTTTCGCATTTATAATATTAGTATGGATTATTAGCTGTCAATTTCAGACGGTACAAAGTTTGCCGGTTTAGCTAGTATATTTATAGACGCTCTCAAACCTTACCGTCGTACAACAATGATTAAGTAAGCAGTATGTCTTAATTAATACGTGGGTTCGAACCCCACGTAACCACAAACCTCAAGCACGAAAAAACATCTTGCGGGAGCCGGTTTTGGGATATGCATAACTTGTTCCCCTACACGACTTTTTACTCGACTGCGATGATGCTAAAAAGGAAGAATTAATGACTTCAATGTATACATAGAAAGGAAAAAACTTAAAAGACGTCTTATAATGTTTTTATTTATTAATTTAAATTCTTTATTTCACAATATAATATGTACAAAGGCGAATTTAATACGAAAAAGAATTTTCTCCATGGTATTTTATTGTAGACTAGCTGCACACGTGACTTCGTCCGTGTTTTAATTTAATTATTTTTTCATACATTTCTAAAATAAAAGTAGCCTAAGCCTACAAAGTTTCTAATTATAACATAGTTTGTAATATATTGATGTAAATGCTCGCTCTGGCTGCGATTTCCTCCGCGTATTTTGGTATAATAAATTTTATACATTCCGAAAATAAATGTAACCTTAGACATTCCTTACATCAGTTGTCTGCCAGTGCTTCAGTTATTCCTGCCACATTAGCGTCAGTACTCGCCATTGTTATGGTCTGGTGTGGAGGGTGGGGTAGCCGGTTAACTTACTCACGCAGGAGACTAACCATCCCGGCCTCAGGTTGGCAACGCACCATTTCCAACTTTGATATTTATAGGCGACATGTATTTGTTAGCATCAGAAAATCCGTTTTCTTGTTTGCCTTCCAATATCAATAAAAAAATCTATTTAATGATCTCAACACCAGCGCTTCTGTTGACGGCATTCTTTGGTATTAGCATATTACGACGATCTAAATGGTCTTCAACAGGGCGTCGTCACGGGTGTGCTCACAAATTATATATTTTTTTCTCCAACTGAAACTAAACACCGTGACTGTTGGGGTAAACCTTTAGCACCTACATAAAGAATTAGGATAAGGGGAAGTCACATCGATCTGTAGATTTTTAATTCGGAGGTATTTCATTACGGTATGTACATAAGTTAGAAACTCATTGGTACATGACAGAATTCGAACCTGAACTATAGGAATGGAATAAGGTCATCGAGGCCGAGGCTTTATTTTCAAAGATTTCACAGCTTTTTCTGTCGCTAGAGTAAAATTAACTTTTCATTATTTCCTTTCATTTATAATCTAATACTCTTAAACGAGCAATTCTTCTATATTTAATTATATATTTACTAGCTGACCCGGCAAACTTCGGACCGCCTAACAGTCAATGAATATCGTGTCAACTTTTTACCTAAACTAATTTAGGCTTTGATGAACGAAATACATTGATACAAAAAAATATAGACATTTGTTTATTCACTCTTTTTAAATAATTTACACAAAATACATTTCTGAACAGATGCATAAATTAATGTCAATCATTACTTACAGTATTTGACAGGATAGACAGCAAATGTTTAACATCTAAACATTTATTGAAAATGTTTCATCTTTCGTAATTATGTATTCATCGAGTTTTCATTGTTTTTAAGATGTATTCTGCTATTCGGGGCGAAACAACGAATCAAAAACCATGAAAATTGGCCCAGCAGATCTCGAGTTATAATAAAATAAGCTAATCGTGGGTGTTCTAGTATATTGACTACTGGACTTGGAATCGTGGATATACTAGAACACCTCTACCTATCCCTTCGGGGATAAAAGGCGTAATGATGCTTTTATTTATTTATTTATACCGGTGATCTAGGAAACGGCTCTAACGGTTTCACTGAAATTTGGTAACCTTTGGTTTTGGATGGTAAAAAATTGAACTCGATCAATTTTTCTCTCGTCTGTCGTTAGGATTTGATGTAAATAGTACCGACTCCAGTTTCATAGACTTACCGTCAGATGGCAATATTTTCAAGTAAGCGAAAGTTTATTACACTAACAAGAAGAACTACAGAACCAAGCTCGGTTGCACAAGTATTTAGTTACAATAACTACAATGGTGTGAGAAGACGATGTACCTATAAGAAGCAATTTATAATAAACAATGCTACTCGTTTATTTCAGAATTCATTTATGTACGGAGTTCGGCTGAGATAACTTTATTTTTATTATTATCTTTATTTTGTTTTAATTTTAGTTAAGTTTATAGTACTTAGTTTATATTTTGTACAATATAAGTACGTATGTATAATGTATACACTCATACATATTGTCCACATACATGGGTATATATAGTTATCGTTTGTACGTATTGATTTTTTATGAATTTTATTTTTGTTAATACCTCGTAATTATAATAATATGTGTACCCATGTTCTACCAACTGCCATGTAAAAACATTATTCATATATTTTGGTGGTGTTTGATATTTTTTATTGCCAATATTTACCCAATGAAATAGAATTACAAATACAAAACATCCTGTATTGTTATTAGCGTATGTCTTTCCCTTAAGCCCATCAGAGTCAAACCGTCACACGCCGTTGGTTGTATCCTGAATGGCAAATTGGATTTTTTATATTTAAATATTCCAAATATTTAAATCAATTACTCATTGAATAAACAACACTAATTACAAGTAATTGTAAATACCTTTACGCCTATTAGCAGAGTAGAGTAGGCAGATGAGTATTTATTGCTATTAATTGGTAGCCTCGGTCGTCTAGGATGCTTTCGACTTTATTCCTACACATCGTTACATTTTCGGAGAGTTTTAGAAAAATAAACTCGGATTCGAATATTCTAGAAAAGGATCCGAATGTAGCATCGACCTTCACCGATCTGTATAATATCTGTAAATAAAAATTATTTAACAGTTAATTAAAAAAAAGTTTATTAAAAATTATAAAAAACAAGGGTTTTCTTAAAAAATCTTGTCTAGGTTATATATAATTAATTAAAGATTGATAGTGTTTTTTTTTTAATTTTGCTATTGAGTTGAACGAAAAAATTTAGCACCGCCACCGCCCGGCCGACATGTCATTTTATTATAAACTAGCTGTCCGCCCGCGGCTTCGCCCGCGTGAATTTTTTTAATAATACAGACAACTTTCAAAGGGCAGACATTTTTCCGACTTATAATACTAATCGCGTAAAAACATACCCTCTATTTAACGTAATCGGTTAAAAAGTAGCCTATCTCCTTCCTCAAGGTCTACTCTGTCTCTGTAAAACATTTCATTAAAATCGGTTCAGTGGTTTAGGCGTGAAAGCGTAACATACAGACAGACAGATAAGTCGGAAAATGTTGCCTCGATTTTGTTTGTATGGTATGATATTCACACGTGAGCGAAGCCGCGGACAACAGCTAGTTTCTTATAAATACAAAAATAGCAGCCAGATTAATGAAATCTAACATTAACCCTTATAAATACCCTTATAAATAAGTTACCCAATTACGTAGGTATCTATTCCGAAAGAGATTGATGCTGCCCTTGTATAAAAGGTCATGCTTTCATCTTGTACAACGAAGTAATTGAATTTTCAAGTTAAAAATTTCGGGACAGCGTGTCACGAAAGACAAATTCGGATGCCACCAACCTATAACGAAGTTATGAAGTCATTTACATAACAGTTTACTGGGAATAAAGTTAACATTTTTATGAATAAAATATGAACAGTGGAATCAAAAAACTATTATTAAGGATTGGTGTGTTAATATCCTGTGGTATGGATGTTAGGGATAATATAGCCCCCTAAAACATAAAAGTACTAAAAATTTTCAATATGGCGGCAGATATTGATAATTACCTGAACAACTCTTCTTTGGAGGAGTTTTGCTGTAATAAATACAATCTTTGTTTTGCAAAAGAAATAAATTTAAAGAAATTAATATTCTTACAGTAACATCACAATATGTTTTTGAAAATTTGATATATGTTTATAAAAATATAGGATTTTGAAGTGAAATTGTGATATGCATACACTACAGATACAAGGGACAAAAACAATCATAAATAATAAATATTACTGGACAAATTACACAAAATGATCTAACCCCAAAGTAAGCAAATTATATGCATGTGTTATGGTGTTAGACAACGATACTAATACATAGAAATAC
>DVZL01001994.1:0-16255 GCA_018236625.1 Lasaia peninsularis
GGCCTATAGACACCATAGATGTTGTAGGTGCGCCGCTGCCCTGTGGTCGGGCTGTTAGACCTTATGTGCAAGTCTACAAGCTACCTTACCCTCTGGACCGGAACACGACAATGTCATTATGGTGGCAGGAACAGGTAAGGCGGTGGATCCCTACCCGGGCGAATTGCTGCACAGCTCTCTACCACCTAGTTAATATCACGGTGCTGGTTACAATAGACCCTGTGCTCGCCTCTTACGAGCTGACTGGGTGGAAGGTAGTTGACCTATTCTACAACGGAAACCGGACCAACACGTGGAAAATACATATATAAATTACACAAGTTGTTTGTCACTACATAACTGATTTTTATTCAAACTTTGCACACCATGTGCAGTTTGATCCAACTCTAATAATAGGATGGCTTATATCTAAAATTTTTTATTGCAATATTATTTTATTGCAAATTATTTGTTAATTATGTCACAATTAGCCTCAGCAACACGAGGCCGGGGGATAATATACTATAAATATCTGAAAAAGTTATACTGCTAGCGCCTTTACAACTAATTCATCTATATTATAAACAACCCGTTTATCTGTTGCACTTTCATTGCTAATTAGCTAAAACGAAATTGATGAAATTGAGAAATTAGATAGATTAAAACTAGGAATTAAAAATAACTTAATTACAAAATATTATCAAATTGAAGCATTTTTTACATTCAGTAGGTAAGATTTCCGGCTTAGATAAATATAATTTAAAATTCTTTGAATGCAATCTTTAATGAAATAAGTGAAAAAGTACACGTCCTTCAGATAATAAGATACAATCATGACCTATATAAACACTATAGATTGTCTACCAGATACTCTATCTTTCGGAACACCTACGTAATCCTACCGGAATTCGAGAATGTCCTTATGTCACGTTAAATTAGCAATATCGCAATTAGGCAATGTCATTATCAAAAATAATTAATACGATGAATCCGGTCAAGTTCCACTATTCTACCACCAGTAGTCTTGTTGATAATTATTAACCTTTGAGACTATGCTTGCCTCTTACGAGCTGCCTACCTCCTACTGACAACCTCTCGCATTTTAATTTGACGTGACAAATTCTCACATGTTAATTTGACGTGGAAAAATCTCACGTGCTTCTTTTATGTGAAAAAATCTCATATGCTAATTTGACGTGACGTAATAGCACATGCTAATTTGACGCAACAGAAACTGACATGCTAATTTGACGTGACTAAATCTCATTTATGTTACTTTGATGTGACAAAATCTCGCAACTTTGACGTGACGAAATCTCACCTGTTAATTTGACGTGACGAACTAACAAATGCTAGTTTGACGTGACCAAATCTCACACATTTCTTTGACGTGACTAAATCCTACATGCTAATTTGACGTAACAGAAACTGACATGCTAATTTGCCGTGACAAAAACACTCTGTCTATTGAATGATGTATTAGAATCGATCAAAACGATTATAGAAGTGAAGCATAATTGGCACTGGTGTAGTTAGAAATAGAAACAAATGGAATATTGACAGGCGGGTTCTACGGAATTATTCATGTGGGAGTTGACAAGTGATTAGCAGATAAGTGCTTATTTCAATCAGACGAATCAAATATCTCTGTCCGTTTGTAAAGTCAAATGAACTAGTGCTTACTAAATATGATTTAAAATTTAAAACTTTATAAACGAAATTAAACATTTAAATACGCGATTAAGAAAAATATTTAAAAAATCAAAATATCAAATTTTAGTCCTTGACCTCAGGAACGCGGAACATTACCATTTCATTACAGTAACGCGTACGGGGAAAGATTGGAGATATATTATGATAACCATTTATTTATTAAAATTAAAAAAAATGTAAATTTAACGAGGTATGTTTTCTTTATTTTGCTTTTAAAAACATGATCTATAATAGTTACCACTTCTGGTAAGCAACGCCTCTTTAATGTATTTGCTGCCTATATCTATATGCAAGACAAATGTTAATACTTTATGTCTGTCTGTCTGTGTTAAGCTAACAATATTTAGTCCGAAGCCATACTTAGGGCGCTAACACAACACTGCTTTGTCGAAAAAGTATCGTCGCACTTTAAACCAATACGACTTTGAAATAAAACCTCCATCGCACATATCGGATGTTACAAAGCTGTTATAAATTGAAAATGATATCAAATAAAATATACCTATGCACTTCACAATAAATTATGTATCTATACAAATAAATAAAACTGGAGTGTCTGCATGTAATATTAAAATAACCGCTTTTTAATAAGTTCAATGTTTACAAGGTACATAATATACCAAAACAACATTTTTTAGAATAGACTGTCGGTCTGTCTGTCTGTCTGCTTGTACTCGCTAATCTCTGAAACGGCTAGACTAATTTTGATGGGACTTTCAACGGCAGACAGCTAATTTAATAAAGAACGGCTTAGGTTACTTTAATTTTAGAATTTTATTTTAGAAATTAGTTGTTAATAAAATTTAGATGGCGTGAACTACATGATCCTAAATTAGTGGCGAGATCGCAACGTTTCATTTTCGATGTGTTGTGACATCGCCCTTATGGGTGCAATTCATACAAACACTACGACAATCGCAGTATAGTTTTGACAGTTGGAAGTTTGTGATTTTCAAGTAATATCAAGTCTCCGTCGGAAATCTTAAAGTAGGATTCCAAAAGACATCCGACACTTTACCTACTTTTGTTAGGAGGCCAGCGTAGACTTAAACTCAACTTTGATATTGCACGCAGCTACACCTTACATACTAAAATTATTAGTACTTCAGAAGGAGGCGGCTAGAGATGGTCATTATTACAATAACAGATTATATAACATGTTATTCTTGCACCAACGATAACGAAATTTTTGAATTTTTACTCATCCTGTTATTGTTGTCAACTTGTTGGAGCTTGTCGCTTCTCTGACTACGATTTTATACCTTTTGCCAATTGAAATATTGTCGAAATAAGAGTAAGATAGGTAAAAAAAAAAGTTTGTCGCTTCTCTGACTACGATTTTAAACATTTTGCCAACTAATAGCTAATAACATAATAACAGTTTATGATAACAGTTATTGAAAATAACATAACAGTATAATTCGTTATTGGCATATAGCCGTTATTGCCATCTCTAGAAGGAGCACGCTTATAAATCTGGATAAATTAAAGATTGGCCTAGTGCGTACGTATGTAATAATGTCTTTAGAAACGGATAATCAAACACACATAACTTTACACACACATTATCATTTTAGTTACATTGAACTTTAGAGTGAATAAGTAACTAGATATTTTAAGAATACATTGAGCGACTTCACCTTTATCGCGATCTAAATATGGATAGCGACATCTATTGGTTATTTTAGGGTGGTAAAATAACGGATAAAAGTTTCTATGAAAGAAATAACAACTACGACTAAGTAGCATTATTACGTGACCGTAGATGTGGGTAACTGCTAATGTATAATATTATCATTGGCCCGCGAAATCATCCGCGTTTTTATTATATTATTTTATACATTTCTAAAATGAAATTTTAAAATAAAAGTAGCTTAAGCCGTCCCTTATTACATAAGTTGTCTGTCAGTTAAAGTCCCGTCAAAATTGGTCCAGCCGTTTTAGCCGTTTAGTGGGTACAAATAGACAGATAGACAAACATTCAGACAGACCGACAAAAATTCTTAAAAAAAATACTATTTTAGTATAATATGTACTCTTGTAAACATACATATGAATTTAGTAAGTGGTTATTTTAACATTACATTACACTCCAATTTTATTTATTTGTATAGATTTCATATTACAAGAATATTTTGTCTGTCAATAAATATTTTCTTCTCTTATTTTCTTTCTACTCTTGTCTTAAAAAACATAAAATTGCTTGAAATTGCATTTGTGCCTAATATGGCCAAAGTCTTATCACCTGTCACATCATGAAACCTAATATCGTCGACTAATCGTGGGTGCATATTTTCCTCTGTCTACTTCGGAGATATGGGCGTGACGATATTTATTTATTCATATTTTCTTTTTTCTAAGTATTAAATTTTAACATCTCAAAGAAATGACTCCTTCCAATTATTTATTCGATGTTTTCGCTATCATTGTATTACATTCTTTATAACTTCTTATAGTATAGGATCCCGCTATACAAGGACCTTCACCGAACTGGTTAATGGATGAAAGATATTTTGTATCAAATAAAATATATCAATAAATATATTGCGAATGGGTTGTCTAAAAAATTAAAGTCCAGGATATGATTAATTAAACAATTTTTTTTACATTACACTGGCTTGGTTAACAACACATTGTCACAACTCTTGGGTAGGCTGGTAGGTATAAACGAAATTATTGAACGAAACTAGAATAAAAATAAAGATAATTTTATTAAGAACACGGTAGTATAGGGTTGTCTGCAAAAACCCAGAGTTTCGTCGGGAAATAAATATATAGTCGACCTAACATTTATATATTATAATAGGTATCATATTTTCGGTTGGAATGGAATTTGTTCATTAACCAAGTCAGTGTAAAATTAAAAAAAAATTGTCATTAATATTCTGGACTGAAATTTTTTAGACAACCCATTCGCAATATATTTATTGACATATTTTATTTGATAAAAAATATATTTCATCCATTAACCAGCTCGGTGAAGGTCGTTGTATAACGGGATCTTAGACCATTAGCTTACATAAAAAAAGTCGATGGGGTTACGCGTGTACGCTAGCCACTCGAGCAACGAGGCGGTCAAGATAAAAACACGTTTGAAGTAGCGGGCACAGCTAGTATTATTACTAAAATCAAAACTTTAAGTTTAGAATTGGAACTAAATTTTCAACTGAATATTTGGGAAAACGTATGTTAGTAACAAGGGGTTGCCAGAGCAAATAACAGAATAGAAAAGTGAAAATAAAAAAGAAAATTGTTGAGATTAATGAGAAGTAAACCGTATACAAGGGAAACAAAGGGGGAAGTAATTTCACTGTTACCATTTCCGTGATAAAAATAACCCAGTTTTTTTGTATACTGAAGTGGGGCTATATAACCAAGGGCGGCTTCAATACAACTGACGAGAAGTCTTGATACTTTCGAATCGAAACATTCCCGAAATCAACGCCTGTTTGGTCCAGTGGAGTTGATGTCCGAGGTCACGAGGTCCTAAGTTCAATTCCCGAGGAAGAGCAATTTGTTTATAAGTTTTAAAAACAAAATCTTGTCCAAGATTAGATTTGTGTCCGATATGGCGACGAACTTGCCACTTAACATTTAGGATCTAATATCACCGGCTAATCGTGGGTGTATATGCACCTCTGGCTACCCTTTCGGGGATGTGGTCTGAAATAAAAGTAGCCTAAGCCGTTCTTTATTAAATTAGCTATCTGCCAGTGAAAGTCCTGTCAAAATCGGTCCAGCCATTGCAGAGATTAGAGGGTACAAACAGCCAAATAAAAATTCTAAGAAATAATATTTTGGTGTATGCGCCTTGTAAACATAAACATAATAAAAAGCGGTTATTTTAATTAATATTATATACAGACACTCCAATTTTATTTATTTGTATAAATGTTATGTTGAAACGAATCCTGCTCTATGAAAATCAAGTACCAAGTGTATTTTCAAATTATAGGTTGAAGTTTGTGGTTTAAGACTTTTATTATTCCTCTAAGATTCACAATATTAATTACTTACGCAAACGTGGACCAAGTCGCGGCTACAGCTAGTATTGTTATATATTTACCACCTGTCGGATTGGATTATTCTCGTATTGAAATAAAAGCTTCGATGGTAAGTTTGTAATTGCAAAAGGACGGTGCAACGGTACGAATACAATTGTCAGTCAGTCGCCTCGATGATTGAGCGGCTAGCGTACACGCCTAAGCCCATCGACTAACCGCGAGGCTCGAATTCGATTCCCGTCGGGGACAGACATTTGTGTGATGAACATAGATGTTTGTATTTCGTGGTCTGGGTGTTTATTAAATTTATTATTGTATCTATGCAAGTATTTATGTGTATTAGTATCGTTGACCCATTAAGACAAACATTTAATTTGCTTGCTTTGGGTTTAGATAAATTTGTGTAATATGTCCAGTAATATTTATTATTATTATTAATTAAAAAGAAAACTCGCTTTTCTTTATTTTGTACATAGATATGTCACTCAACACATAAATGAAAGTCGTATTAGTTACATTATTTATAAATCAAGAACGGCTGAACCGATTTAACTAAAAATTAGTGGGGAGGTAGCTGAGAATAGGGAGACGGGCATAGTATACTTTTTACCCCATTCCGTCCCTTTCATGAAATATTGAGTTCATATCGGGTAGGTCTGGGAATTCTTCAACATCTATTTTTTATGGGACTTAATATCGGACAATAACGGCTAATCGTGGGTGCATGTGTACTCTATCGTACTCTGCCTATCCTTTCGGGGGTATGGGCGTGAAGATTTTTTCTAGCTTTGTTATAACCGCTGTCCCATTTCAAGGAACATGCCAACCTTTTTATTACCAGATTTCCGACAACTGTTTTCCGAGTTATGTATATTGCCCATTAAAATGACATTAGTGACATAACTCATCTGTCATCGTTACTTATCGTTGTAGTGCGATATATCTAATCTGTGTACTGTTAAGCTACAGCTAACAGTCTCTTGATTGTCGAGTACTCAGATATGTTACTGGTGCTTAAGACTTTAACTAGCGACCCGCCCCGGCTTCGCACGGATAGTATACATTTCTAAACCAAAATTCTAAAATATCGTTATTCTAAGACATTCCTTATTACATCAGTTGTCTGCCAGTGAAAGTCCCGTCAAAATAGGTTCAGCTGTTTCAGAGATAAGTGGGTACAAACAGGCAGACAGACGGACAGACAAAAGTTAAAAAAAATGTATATTGTGTGTTAGGCCATTGAGTTATTGATGGAAACGTTTTACTTACAAATTATTTTTTTTTGCACATCTTACATGTAACACCATACGGTTATGGAAACATTGGCGAAAATAAGTGTTAAGTGTAATTTATTGATATAACGTTGTCTAACTCCCTACAGAAGTTTCTTGTTAGTCCTTTATAATGTAAGTTAACAAATAGAGGATCACAGGTGTTATGTCTTCGTTAAATAATAATCTGGCTTGGGTACCGTACTCGTTTTGTTAATGTGTTTAAAATAATATAAAAATAGATATCGTCACGCCGATATCCTGGTAAGGGTAGGTAGAGTTATATCCACCCATAATTAGCCGGTGATATTAGATCCCATATGTCATGTGGCAAGTTCGTCGCCACATCGGGCGCAAATCCCGGGTTTCCTCACCATGTTTTTTTCATCGAGGGCACTCAAAAATATATTTAAGTTAAAAAAACTAATTGGTAGATTCATGGCGGGCTTCGAACCTTAACTACCGAAAAAGTAGTCGTACTACTAGACCACTGAGGCTTCAACATTAACAGTTCAAAGACGAATGTCTCCAGCGGGTGTCATTACATGTTAGAACTTGTTAACAATGTAAGCATCAAACTCGTCAGTCGTTTACAGATGGTAAAGTTTATTGTTGAACTTTCAGGTTGGATCACTGCCGGAATTGTTACACAAACAACCTTCAAGCATCCAAGTTGGACTCCGTCATTGACAACTATGTGATCAGCAATCATATACCACCAGTGAAACCTCAAAATGGTGAGTGCAATAAAGCTATAAGTAATCGCCTCTGTTGTGTAACGATACGGCTGTCGCCTGTTAAGGCCATTAGCCGCGTAAGATCTCAGGTTCAATTTCCAGGTCGGAGAACTTTTCTTAAATGTTTTTCAGATTATTCTGAATAAGCATTACATTGCCCGGGATTGAAATATATACAAAAACTAGCTGCTCCGGCGAACTTCGTACCACCCGCACTTGAAAAGTAGATGTTGGCCGATTCACAGACCTGAATACGCATATAAAATTTGGTAAAAATCGGTCAAGCCGTTTTGGAAGAGTACGGTAACTAACATTGTGAGATGGAAAATTTATTAAAATATACCTATATTTTTTTAGCATTTTCGAATGTCTGTTTGTACCCGCTAATCAACGGCAGACAGCTGGCAGGCATAAAATAAAATTATTAAACAAAAAAAATACCCAAGCTTCTCCCATTGTTTTACCTACTGTTTAAGATTCAATGTTGTTCTCGCTTTTATTTTTAAGCTGACTTAATCTTAAAGAGATGTATGGCTTATAAAATAAATAAGATTAAAAAAAATGCCGACTAAATTGCGGGCACAGCTAGGTTATTAAATATATTTTTACACACGTTTAACAATTTTACAATTTGAATCTAAAAGCTTACATAAGGAATTCTCTGCGAATCAAAGTGTAATATTTGCCTACATGGTAGCGGGCCGCGTCTGTTTGATTACTGGGATTTGTGTTTTCTTAAAGCAAACTTTGAACCCGTGTTAGATGATTCTGGCAGATTGTATGTAATATTGTTTTCCCTATATTGTATGACAAACAAACATACGTATACACCGATCATAAATAAGAAGTTTATTTATCTGAAAAATAAATAAATAATATCCTTTGTAACTAATTGCAATTAAGCAAATTATTTGCTTGTGTTATGGGTGTTCAACGCCACTAATACATAGAAATACTTAAATAGATATTAGAATAAATTTAATAAACATACAGAACCGAAAAACAATTCATCATGTAAATGTCTGTCCCCATCAAAAATTGAACCCGAGCCTCGCGGTTGGTCGGTTAGGCTATCCACTCGGCCAAAGAGGCAAATATCGGTACGCCCATATTCCAAAGAAGTAGGCAGAGATCCTATAAAGCGTCTATGAAGTCTAGTAAGTCCGTCTCCATATCGAACAGAAATCTTTGGTTTCCTTACGAAGTTTATCATCATCGTAAGAGCTCTCAGTATACGTACTTTAGTTAGGAAAACTCATTAGTAAGGAAATTCAACTGGTGTGAGTTATCTCCATGTAAACTCGAATAATTAACAGTAATGTATGTTTTTAGTGTTTTATAGTTTTTGTGTGAAAAACATAGCACTTCCCCCTACAATGTGATGATATGTGATTGAGTCAATAATTATTTAACATCATTTAATTTAAGTTATTTTTTTTATTTTCCTTATTTAATAATATTTTATAATTAGGAACTAGTTGTTATTTTTGCTATCTTTTTGATTTTATGTATCAATTTGTTGATTTTCCAAAGAATTCCTTTATATCCTTTGTTATTGGATTATTAATTAGTATATATGGCATGTATTAATGTATAACTGTCATTGGCTCTACTGTAATAAATAAATAAATGTATCGATGAGTTTTTCTGACTTAGGTACATTTTTTGAATCCTTTACGGTGAAGGAAAACATTGTGAGGAAACCCGGGATTGTGCCCGATATTGTGACTTACCATGATGGACTGGTGGATGAATGGGTGGATGTATGGAGGTACATATGCTAATCGTGGGTGCATATGTGCCTCTGCCTACCTTTTCGGGAATATGGGCGTGGCGATTTTTATTTTTTATTTTTTGTCTAAAGAAATTATGTTATTATTTCCAGACTGTGATAGCAGCGACTCTGGGCACCTCTACGAGTCCTTGGAGCCGCCCCCGCTGCCGCCCGCCCTTCCCGCTCTACCACCATCACCTATACCCTACGAAGATGACTTCGATTCCTTTGACAGCGACAGCGATACGGACCATGAAAAGGTATTAACAATGTTGCTATTTTTGTGTTCCAGGTAGTCAAAATTAGGCTTAGTAAAATTGGAGGCTCAGTTTTTTAATAAATCATGGGCGGCGTATATTTCTTAAATCAGTTGCTCTAGTTTCAAACTTCGTTTCTTATTTTCGTCTCGTATTTATTATTACATATTATTATATGGTTCATTTCCTTCTTCCTTTATTCAAATGTTGCCTAAGGAGATTTAAAAAAAACAATATTTATTAAAATTTAAACTAAATCAAAAACTACTAAAAAGTAAACTATACTTTTTAGTAAAGTATCTTAATTACTGCGATGTGGGTACTGGGTATTAGAAGGATGTAGAGTTACTAGAAGATTTTAGAATTTAGAAGAACTAAAAAAATAGAGTTATAAGGGTGCATCAGGATTAAATAAACCTCAAAATTGTAAAAAAGGCGTATAGTAGGGGAGACCAAGGGGGAATTTAGAGAGTAACTTGGGCGCCTCAATTATGATATGGTGAATACTTATACCATTGTTAAACACCTCCATGCTTATAAAATCTCTATAATATAGAGGTGCAAGTTTAGAAGTATTCTGTGTAATTTTTTAAGCTTGAAAATATACTCGAAGACGTCAAATATAGTGGGCCATTACTAAAAATCATCTGACTATTTGACTGCAACCGAAAATGATTGAGGGGATCTGAAATTTCAAAAAGCAAGTCATCTATGTTCAACAGCCATTATGGCAAGCTGGCTGATAGACATTTTTTCGTCATCGAGGTCGCGGTCGGATATAATTAAGTGTCTGTATTTTTTTTGCGTTTAGACGCTCTAGAATTAGAATGTCACATGACGGATTTTTTTCTCAACTATCTAATGGACAAAACCCAATAAGTCCCCATGACCCTCGGGTGCCCTTAAGTTAACAAAATAACCAGCACTGTGGATAGTTAATTAGAATAAAATAACTGATTAATTAAAAATAATTAATAAAATAATTAAAAAACTAAAAAACACGCTTTTATTTCTTGTACAACTAAAAACTAGAAAATAATTCTAAGTTATGAAGTGTTCATGCTACAGGAGGAGAAAACCAATCTTAAGTTTTTAACAAAATAATTTAATTCAGAGTAAACAGAGTGAGTATACATAAGTACAACCCAAGCTAATAAAAGCGTATTAAAAAAAGTAGTAAAAATATTCTAATTTTTTTATAATATAATAAAAAAAGAAAAAATTATAATAAAAAAAGTAGTAAATATAATATATATTATATATTATCTGCTTTACCTCAGTACTAAATAAACATTTTGAACATCCATTATTGATAAAAAATCTATTTAGGCAAAATTTTAAAATTAATTAATGTGTCACATACATTAATTTTAAAATGTTGCCTACAGGTTTCGCCATTTGAAAGTATTTTACAATGTAAAAATAAAAATTGTGTAAAAAATATATTATATTGCCTAATTATTCAATTATATCTATTTTCAGAATGTGCAAGCACAGTCGCCCCCCACTTTACCAGCATCTAGGCTACCTAATCCTCCAAATGTGGGAGGACCCTACACCCTCACCAAAATAGCCAACGCCGCCCAACGAAAGATGAAAGAGCTCAAACGGAATCTTACGAAAAGATATTCCGGTAAGATTGATTTTTATAACAAGATTGATTTTTTGAAAAAACACAATGTACAGAAAAAAAATTAAAATAAAATCATTATATAAAAAAACGTTTCCGATACCGGGAATCGAACCCGAGCCTCCTGGGTGAGAGCCAGGTATCCTAGCCACTAGACCATATCGGATGTCACATAATTGTTAAAATATAAATACTCTTTTAGTATTGAGTCATAAAACATTTATATTTTAAATTTTCAAGGAGTTTTTATTAGTATATATTATAAAACAGTCTAGATAAGGATGTTTTGTAACAACTTTGTCCGATGAGAGTGGATTACATTTGTTTTATAACGCAATACTTTGTCGTACCAAATTAACTGATGTCGACACAGCTCGAATAGTCTATTTTAATTATATTCACAGCATAATGTCGTATGAAATTCTTTTCTGGGGAGAGTTCTGCTGTAATAAATACAATATTTGTTTTGCAAAAAAAAGCCATAAGGGCAATTTATTAATTAGGCCCAATATTGGATGTCAGGGTAAAATTCGAATATATGTTTATATTCTTTCCGTAATATTACAATATATTTCTGAAAAATTGATACCAGTGGCGTAGCTATTGTAGAGCCCAGTGGTGCAGTGCACCAGGGCCCGGACCCGGAAGGCAATATTGAAATTGGCAATTTTCTCACGTATTTCCACAAAATTTTTGGAAGCATCTTAGTAGCACATTAAACATGATGTAGATGTTCATTTATGATTATTGATTAACCTACATATCTCATTCGAAATACTAGTTTTTTCCTACATGAAAAAAGATTTAATGGACAAATAAATCAACGATTTTTGTTCTTTGATTTAAATTTGAATATTTTTCTTCTTTCCAGTGGCCTTAGATGGGAAGCCGTTTGCTAAATCGCATTCCAATCAGAACGGCACATACGACGTGCCGAAGAATCATCACAAAAACAAATCACCCATCTACGCCAATTACGAGAAATCGGACAGCCACACGTACAGCAATATAACCTTTAATGACACAAAAACTATATTGAACAAGACTGAAAATCCTGCGAGGAAAGTTTCCGGAACCTTCAAGGATGAACTGAATAATGTTGTTAAGGGTAAATCTGAGAAGAGGCACAGCAGTGGGGAAGTCCCTCCTCCGTTACCAGAGAAGCTTCCCCAAGAAAATCCGAGCACTCCCCCAACGGAGACCAAAAATAGTGGAACTTTGTCTAGAAAAGCGTACTTATCATTAAAGTCCCGATTCAGGCGAGCTACCTCTATGGCCGTAGATATCAACTCGGAGATACCCAGCGCGTTGAAGATCACCAATTCTACCTTCTACTTGACTGACTCTATGGATGGCGATTCTGGCTTCAGCAATTGGTAAGTTTAGTATTTTGACATCATGAGGCAGATTTACTAATGATGAATAGATCGCCACCGTGGTTGAGCTAATCGGTGACCGACTTTGACACTCGTGGTCCCAAGTTCGATTCCCGGCAAAGGTAATTAGCGCTTGTGAGTTTTTTAGGTTATTTTTTATATATATATATGATAAGGCGGAAGAAACTCACGGGTCTCCTGATGTGCAAGTTTACCGGCTACCTTACCCTCGAGACCGGAACACGACAAATAAGATTATATTTGTTAAAGCCGTATTAGAGAACATTTCTAATGTAAAGTTCACCTTGTATTTAGACACAGAACGAGGTCTACTTCGACACTTCGCGCCTATGTTTTCTTTTTAATTTCAAAATCTATGCGCTGAGGCCTGATAAGTAATTCGTTTTGGTTTAAACACTTAACGTTTTTCACCTAATCTTGTTGTACTTACATATGTGTAAATAAAAAGAAAATACCAAAATTATTTCTGAAATATCAACAATAAATCTGAACATCTTACTCTAAACAGATGACAGGTCCGTCGCTACATCGGACAAATACAATCTTCGGCAATCTTAATTTTTAAATAAACCAAAAAACTCATAAGTTCATGGCGCCCAACCCGGGACCTAATATGTCCACTAGCTACGCCATATTATGTGTACTTACTAAGTCTACCCTCTTCTGCAAAGGCGCTTTTATCCAAACTTTATCTTCCCATTAGTTCTTATTACGATGTTAACAATGTGTTTGTTTGTCAGCAGCGACAGCGGGCAGACTGCGAGCTCCGAGGCATTGTCACCCCGCGTGTCCGGTAGGCAAGGACGTCCGTCCTGGGCGGAGTCCGCACCGTGTCTGGCGCTGGAGCGGCCCGCGCAGCCCCCGCCCCCGCCGCCGCACGCCGCCCCTCCCACACACACTGACCTTAGCGCTGTCAACGAAGGTCAGACTTGAGACTACCCTCATGACGTCCACTGAATTAAGATTTGTCTATCACTTATGTACTATCAATTATAAAAGTCAATTTAGTTGTTATATGAAACGCAATATTAGTGATGGAGTTTTGGAATTAATGATACAAATCAAATAAATAATTGAATATAGCAAATTCCGAAGGGGGTAGATAAAGGCACCTACATACCTATGTAGTATGTACCCACGATTAGCTGATAATTTCCTAATATTATCCCATGATCTGACTAACACTAAGTCCGTCGCCATATCTGGTAGAAATCCAACCTCACAATCTCGATTTTTATAAATTATTAACAGAAAGTTGTATTCATAGGTATATCTATATATTATACTGTTATTAAACAAGTCTAAAGCATAATTAATTGTACGGGTAGATGACGCTCGATGTAAATAAAACAAGTATTATAACATTTTTTTATATGATTCATATCCCAAAATAAAATAACAAACGCACTAGTGGCCTCTACAAATTTTAAAAGCTCCCCTCAATTTTTCTAGGATGCCATCATCAGATCCCGGTTTCCTTGTCATCGGAACACACTTGAAGTATCCTTTCCTACAAAAAAAAATCAAAATCGGTTCATTAACGAAGTTATCCGCGAACACACAAAAACTGGGACAAACCTCCTCCCTCTTTTTTGAAGTCGGTTAATGCAAATCAGATAAGTGCAAGTCTGACTCAAGCTCGAAGGGTTTCGTATACTTATCTGTGAAAACGGCAAAACTCACGTTTATTATGTTTTAAATCATAGAATTGTCTCGATTGCTTCTGTGATCGTGCGCAGTCGGTGTCCGACTTTAACGCACGAGTTCCCGGGTTCAATTCCCGGGTAGGTGCATAGGGTAACTTGTTCTTGTGATTTTTTTCGTTTATCTGAAAAACATAAAAGTTGACTGAGATTTTGAATTTGTGCGACGGACTTGCCACCTGTTACGTCATAGAACCTAATATTGACGACTAATCGTGGGTGCATATGTACCTACCCCTTCAGGGATTAGGGAGTGACGATATATTTGTTATTATTTTTCATTTACTTTTGCCAATTTCTTAATATGCTAAAATATGTACTTTAAAAAAAATCTTTGTCACTATTAAACACCTGTATCATTATCATAGGGCCGGCTATCTCACTTTCACAATGTCGATTTGCTTTCACGTTGTCGACTGCTCAAAACTCGGAGAAAGAGTAGCTCGCCAGTTTAGAGAGAGTTAGCTATACTACGTACTGGGGACTGACCTTGATCAGGAGTGTAATCTCCAGATACTAACTTTTAGCTTCATGCTAATAAATATTTCTGAACTTATTTCAGTTGACGTCTAGATTTTTTAAGGATTATTTTACGAAAGAAACGACGAAGACAGCGCTAAACAGAGGTCAGAAGTTCGGCGATATTGTGAACAACTAATATATTTATTATTTATTAAAAATATAATATGTATTCGTTAATAAAAATATGTTATAAAATAGATCGCACTCTTAGTGATATAAAGACATTTAAAAACTGGCCAAGTGAGGGTAGGACTCGCGCAGGAAGAGTACTATACAATTATCTATAAAAACTAGAAAAAAAGTTTGTTGTATGGGAGCCCCCTTTAAACGTCAACTTTACTTTTAGTATTAATGTTGTTATAGCGGCAACACTATTACATAGTCTGTGAAAATTTCAACTTCCTAGCTATCATAGTTCATGAGATACAGGCTGGTGAAAGACAGACAAACGCTACAACAGACGAACAGCGAAGTCTTAGTAATAGAGCTCCATTTTTAGCCTTTTCGTATGGAACCTTAAAAATGCGGGTGTTTTTTGACATTGGATAGCCAAAATGTAGTACTTATTGCTAATTTTGTGTCAAAATTACGAATACCCTTGCTTTTTAATTGGCAAAAATCTAACAGTGCGATATTCGATTTTTGAAATTTAAAAAATATTAGTTATTCACGTGTGGCAGAACGGTTGTGGTACTTCACCCGGCTTTGTGAATGTCGCTTTTATGTTTTGCACTGTCTTTGTTTATTGTATCAAGTATTTTCTGTCTTTAATATAAGTTCTTATAATTCAACCTGCACACGAACCAAAATACCTTCACTATCTGTTCCTATTCCTACATACTTGCCTAGCTTCCTCCACATTAATTACTCTTTTCATACAAACATGACGGTTTCGGAGACTCTTGATACCACCCTTGGATAATACATAAGCTCTCAGCGAGTATACAAATTCGCATTGTATATCTATTTTGTCAATCTTTCATTTTGTATTCTTTCTATATGACCGAACCATCGGAGCATGCCCTTTCAAATTTTATAGTAAGATTTTCTCATTACCGACTCTTTCTCTGATCTATTACTATTACGATAAAAGCAAACCTCTTGGGGTTTGCTTTTTTTCTATCATTCGAACGGCAAAGGACTAAAAGTCTTCATCTCGATGGAATTCAATGGAAGTGCTTTCTGGTAATTATAATAAGTACCTTCACGCCTATTATCCCCGAAGAGGTAGGCAGAGGTGTGCTAGTATATCCACGACTCGTAAGTCC
>DVZL01001995.1:0-16255 GCA_018236625.1 Lasaia peninsularis
TGGTAAATTAAATGTGGCGCCCTCTATAAGATATAAAATCAGAATCTAAAAATTTTTTTTATTATAATAGCGTGTTGGGTTTCAAATGAAAGAGCTTGATTAGTAGGTGATTTATTAGCTATTGTTCTCAGGTTTGCTTGGATCCACCCGATAATTAGGATTTTAGTAGTAAAATTTTAGTTTTTGAACTTATTACTAGTGTTTTACACTTCGGCTTTCCATTCCGGTAGTCGAGGTTCGAATTTCGCTATGTAACAATAGTTTTCTTACTTAAGTACATTCTTGAGTGCTCTTACGTTGAGGGGAAACATCATGAGGAAATCCGGATTCGTGTATATGAATTCGACCTCATCTAGGATTGGACCAAGTTTTTCGGGTTGCAGAAGTCAGATGACAGTCGTTTTGTCTAAAACTTGGTGCCCTTCTCAAATCCCCTCGGTAGCCGATCCCGATATCATCTATACAAATAAATAAAATTGGAGTGTCTGTATGTAATATTAAAATAACCGCTTTTTACTTAATGCATAAGTAGTATGTAGGTACATATAAAATGTTTTTTTTTTAATTTTTGTCCGTCTATCTTTTGGTCTGTCTGTTTGTTCCCGCTTAGTTCTAAAATGGCTGATATTAAAATAACCGCTTTTTACTAAGTGCATATTATGTAGGTATATTACAAGGTACATAAGCCACAACATTTTTTTATAATCTTTGTCTGTCTGTCCATCCGTCCGTTCGTCCGTCCGTCCATCTGTCCGTATGTCTGTCTGTTTATACCCGCTAATCTCTGAAACAGCTGGACTGATTTTGACGGGACTTTCATTGGTAGACAGCTTATGTAATGAGAAACGGCTACAATTACTTTTATTTTAGAATTGTATAAAATAAGGCCAGGAGAAAGAAAATTTTAGGTTGCAGGAAATGATTGTAAACTTGGCCGGTTTTTATTTAATATCTACATCTAGCTTGTGTTAGTACAAAGTTAATGTCTGTATAAAATGTCCGATCGTTGATCATATAAAAATTTATTGAGTGTAAGGAACATTAAACCTAAAATACGTGTGAAATCGCCTTAAGCATATCCCTTTACTGTAATAAAATAATTTATGAAGGCTTGCATAATCGTGACTAAAAAATATTTTATATATTTTATATATCACCTCTGTGGTGTAACGGTACGGCTGTCGTCTGTTAAGGCCGTTAGCCGCGTAGGGTCCCGGGTTCAATCTCCAGGTCGGGCTACTTTTCTTAAATGTTTTTCAGATTATTCTGAGTAGTTATGTTGCCCGGGATTTGAGTGTGCGCAGAGTGACGATAGGCTTGCCATTTATCACATCAGGGCCCTAGTACCTTGGTCAATCGTGGGTGTTCTAGTATATCTACTGGACCCAATATGAATATCTCAAAAACAATGTTAGCTAGACAGTTGAAATTTTAACATGTAATATTTTTATATTACCATTATAACAACAAATACTAAAAAACATAAAAACCTTCCGTTTCTAATCATCTACGCTTTCCTTCCCATCATTAAAAATTTTATTCCTACTTATTCACGGTCCTTGCCATTAGGTTGTGGAATTCCCTTTCTCATGATACCAGTCACAGTGAGACCTCATCAGCTTTAAAAAGAAAAATTCCTCTCTTCCCCAGATTCCTGAATCATTTTCCTTTTTAGTTCTATTCCTTGTCACTATCGGTAACTTTTGTTACATGATTTTTTTTATGATAATGGAAGGCAAACAAGCAGACGGATTTCCTAATGGTAGGAAATACACGTCGCCTATAGACATCAAAGATGGAAATGGTGCGTTGCCAATCTGAAGCTAGGATGGTGAGCCTCTTGCGGGAGTAAGTTTACCGGCTTCCCTACCCTCCAAACCAGAACACGACAATGGCGAGCACTGCCGCTATTGTGGCAGGAATAGGTAAAGCAGTGGTACCAATCCGAACGAGTCGTTGCAAAACTCTACCACCTAGTCAATGTCACGGTGTTGGTTACAATAGTCCCTGTGCTCGCCTCTTACGAGTTACCTGGGTGGAAGGCAGTTGGCCTATTCTACAACGGAACCCGGACCAACAAAGGAAATTTAGCTATTAGAATATTTTTTTTTATACTGTTGATTAGTTTGTGCACTACTATTTTTCTCTATCCTAGGTTAGCTATAAGACATCTCTTGTCAGAAATAAACTCGCCTTTTGTACTCTTTGTTATATAGTTTTTCTTATGTGCTGTAACATCTCATGTGTACGATAAAGTATTTAATAAATAAAAAAAAGAAATTTTGTAAGAGGGACCCTGTATAACAAATGAGATTTACCAGCAATAAATGTCGCTATGCATATTTAAATCGCGGTAAATGGAGTTAGATTGGATATTTACAATTTATTTATTTTCATTTCTAGTGCCCATGGCCTAGTAGTATACGCTTAAGTTTTACATTTCGTAACAATAAGTTTTTCAAACTTAAATACCTTTTCTGAATCATCTTACGGTGAAGGAAACCATCGTGAGGAAATCCGGAATTTATGCCCGATTTGATGACGGACCTCCCACACTATGGGACCTATTAAACTAGGCTAATCGTGGGTGCATCCGTAACTTGCTTACCGGAAAATGAGCGAGTGTGCAAAAACCCAAAATTGGCGTTCAAACACATTTAAAACGTGATATCTTATTGTTTTCATACATAATGGATACGTACCTACTGAACCCGTTATACGCGAGTCCTACTTGCACTTGGCCGATTGTTTTATTGAAATGTCTGTAACCAAGCGACCTTCGTGGTCTTTACGCTATATAGAGTCATACATGGATGATATCAAACATCAAGTTATACGTATACTAGCGACCCGCCCCGGCTTCGCATGGGTATACTATAAATATACAATATACATAAAAACCTTCCTATTGAATCACTTCATTTATTAAAAAAACCGCATCAAAATCCGTTGCTTAGTTTTAAAAATTTAAGCATATATAGGGACGGATAGAGAAAATGACTTTGTTTTATAATAAATTATGTAGTAATTTCACATTGGATGTGCCCGCGACTTCGACCGCGTTCAAATTTACTAAATAAAGCTAGTCTAAGTTACTCCTTGTTACATCAGTCTTTCAGTGGAAATACCGTCAAAACCAGTCCAGTCGTTTAAGAGATTAGCGGAAACAAACAGATGACAGACAAAAGACAAAGTGAATTTCTAAAAAATATTATTTTAGTATACATGCGTTTAGTAGAAAACGGTTATTTTAATATTAGCTACATACAGACACTCCAATTTTACTAATTTGTATATCACAAACAATAATATATAGCTATCACAGTAAGTAATATATAAAGACACAATTCAAAAAAGTGTTTTTTGCTAAATGACGCTTGACCATTCTGAATCCCTACATTGCATTTTTTTTTTTAAATCATGCTATTATTAAAGTCTCAATTTTGAAATTTGGGAGTTTTCTCTTTCCATCAGCGCTTAATTGGTGGATAATATTATTTTATGCCTTTAGCATTTAAAATTACAATTTACCAAAATTTTGACTTGATCCCTTATATTACTGAGGGTGCGGTATGTTAAACTGTAATCAGTTCAATTAATGTCTAAAACATTTCGCCAAACAATGACGGAACACCGCACGAATTCCACGGTTAACCGGAACCAAGGTTCACCACAATATAGATCGAATTAGATTTATCACCGTATTAATATACGGTTTTTATTTTTACATGATTTTAAAGTATGGGGTGTAAAGGTTCGGCTGTCGCCTGTTAAGACCGTTTGCCGCGTAAGGCCCCGGGTTCAATCCTCAGGGCAGGCTACTTTTCTTAAATGTTTTTTCAGATTATTCTGACTAGTTACATTTCACGGGATTGGATTGTGCCCGGAGTGGGGATAGGCTTGCCACCAATCACATGAGTGGAAATGAAATGATATGAAAATTATTTATTTGCCGAATATGTGTGTTTAAAAGTTGTTACAAAACAAAAGTTTAATTATATCAACATATTCTACCACAATGTGGTGTGAAAATATTTTAACACTTAATTTATATTTGTTTATTCATTATAAAACTATATATTATATATATCTTAATATTTATAAATATTAATTCTATCCCGACTTATTTTAAACCTGTCTACCATAAACTACCTGGACTAGTACCTTGGCTAATCGTGAATGTTCTAGTATATCTACTGGACTTTCGAGTCGTGGATATACCACCTACCTCTGCCTACTGCTTCAGGGATAATAGGCATAAAGATATTTTTTAAGTATCTCCCCTCTATCGCTTTTTTATTCGAGTTGGTATCTGACTTTGATGTTCGATTTAATTTTTAGATTCGATTTCCTGTGGGGCAATTTGCTTTATAAGTTTTTATATGGCAATATGGCGGTGGACTTGCCCCGTGTTACATCAGGGGACCTAATATCGTCGGCTAATCATGGGTGCAGATGTACCTCTTCGGAGATAAGAGCGTGACGATATTTATTAATTCAAAGTGGAATTTTAATTGAAGATAGTGGATCCTTATGGGTAAGTTGCTGCACAGCATACGATGTCTGTGGTAATGTATTGTACCATAAGGAGAGAGTGCATTTTTTATGCATTGTCGCTTTCCGGAGGGTAAGGTAACCGTCTTTCAGATAAGGTCCTACAGCCTGAGCACAAGAAAGCGACGTACCTACAACATTTACGGTGTCTATAGGCTCTTAACATCAGACAAAGGGTACTTGTTCCTTGTCTTGAAAACGAATGCTGTGAAAAAACCGCAAGCAAAAATTTGAGTGTACTAAGTATATTTTGTTATTTCGCAATTCCTGTAACACGAAAGCCATTTTAGCGTGAAATAAGTCTAAATAATAATATTGAATTTCACGCTCTGCAAAAAAGGAAGCTTAGACGCAATATCTCTTTTTAAATCTATAGAAGTAAATAAAATTGGAGTGTTTGTATGTAATAATAAAATAACCACTTTTTACTAAATGCACATGTATGTCTGCAAGGTACATATACCAAAATAATATTTTTTAAATTTCCGCTAATCTCCGAAACGGCTGGACCGATTTTGACGGGAATTTCATTGGCAGACAGCTGATGTAATAAGGAATGGCTTAGATTTTTACTTTTATAATATAATTTTGTTTTAAAAATGTATAAAATAAAATAATTAAATAAAAACGCGGATGAATTTTACTTTTAATTTTTTTTTTACTTTTTAATAGTTCACCGTAAGAGTACTCAGTAAATGCACTAAAGTTATAAAAAAGCATTGGTGTATGGCATGTTTCGAACCTTAACTACCAAAATATAATTCCGAAGCACGTACTACTAAGCCACCGAGGTTATTTTAATATTGCTTGTAATTCTCATGAATCATTATTACATAAGAATATGTAAATTACCTCCGTAAAATTACTTTTAAAGAAATTTTCTATTAAAGGCAGAAGAAAATGACACTCTATCATACTTCCGTTACTTTTAAAGCAATTTGTACCTTCGAGAATTGTGCTAAGTTTCATATTATAATGGATGATTATAACTTGATGTCGCACTGCCAAAGGCCAAAGTAAGGATTCTACGGAATAATAAAAGAAATGAGGGCGGCAAGAAGTAATATAAATATAAATTGAATTTTAATAATTATCATCTTTATTTGCAATAAATAGGGTCACATTTGGTCTTAATAATAATTAATAATTATAGACCTGTGCCTATTTAAATATAAAAATTAAAAAGGGAAAAACTTTTTTCTTCATACTGTCAACTTGAAACGTCATTTTATATGTTGTAAAGGATTCTTGCCATTGCCTCCCTACCAGCCAACATAGATTAAAGTAACCCATTCTTTCAACAAGGCCAATGGTTGTTAAAGTAACCCATTTTTTCAACAAGGCCAATGGTTGTAGAGTGCTGTACTGCGGCTTGCCTGCGTTGCGATAACTATGCCCATAATGACACTGACATGTTCCGTTTTGAATCGTGGGGTGCAACACTGTCACTTCTTAAAACCCCTTTCCTAAACAGACATATCTTCTAAAAATATTATTTTGGTATAATAAGGGCCTTGTTATTTACTTGTATATATAAAGATACATACACACATACATAAAAGACTTAATAGCGCGTCGCCACCTTAAGCTATCCTAATACATCTTAATTGGTTAGAATCTCGCAAGTTTGAAATATCCAAGACTTCGTAACTCCTGGAAACGGCCCTTAAACAAGATCATTCGTATCTCACAGAGAAGCATTGCTCCAAGTCCGCCTTATAATCTCCCTTGTTATTTTGCTACGTAATCACGCTGCGGTTGTTAATTTTGGCTCGCAGAAGTTTTAACGATGGGATGGGAGATACGAAGGTGGTTTACTGAGGCCTTGCTTAGACAACAGCAGAGTGTATATTCTCTCCAAATAAATACTTCCTTGAAGTCATTGAATGATGGTTTTAATTATTTTCGCGCGTTAATGAAATGTCAAAATCAGCTTTGTTCATCAAAAGTTCACAATATATTACACTCCCGGTGCTCGCGACTTCGTCCGCGTTTTTTTTTTTTTTTTTATTTTATACATTTCTATATTTCTATAATATCAATTTCTAAAATAAAAGTATCTTAACCCTTTCCTTATTAAGTTAGCTGTCTGTCAGTGAAAGTCCCGTCAAAATCAATCCAGTCATTTCAGAGATTAGCGAATACAAACAGACAGATAGACAAAAATCTTGTCAAAATATAATAATTAAAAATGTTATTTTGGTATATGGATCTTGTAAACATATAAAATATGCATTTAGTAAAAACCGATTATTTTCACATTACATATAGACATTACAATTTTATTTATTTTTATAGATGATTTTATACCAAAAATTATAATGAGATTTATTTCTGTCGCCCGTTAAAAGGCGCGTAAGGTTCCGGGTTCAGTTTTTAGATCGGGAAACTTTTCTTAAATGGTTTTCAGCTTATACTGAGTTGCTTTACATTGCCCGGGATTGGAATGTTCCCGTAGTGACGATAGGCTTGCCACCTATCATATCATGGGTCCTAGTACCTTGGCTAATCGTGTGTTCTAGTATATCTACTGGACTTACGACTCGTGGATATACCTAGCACACCTCAGCCTACCCCTTCGGGGATGAAAGACGTGAAGGTACATTTTTTAATTTTTATTGTTTATCGACATTAAGAATTGTCAGTTTTGAAATTCGAACTAAGAATAATTTATTATTTACAATATTTATTATTAAAGGTAATTTAGTAATTCGAATTATAAAAAAAGGAAATAATAGCATAAATGTTGTTTCTCTTTTTAATTAAGAGCAACACAATGTTATTTATTTCAACACAATAAATATAGAAACAAGCATATTATAAATGTTTGACTACCCACAAGTAATCCGAATAAATTTTCATTGTATTCGCCGATTTTCATTGGCCAAATTCCTTTCGCAATTTCCATTCGTTAAATTCGAATTGTGTTCATATTTTACGGTACATTTAATTTTTCGAATAAAATTGACAATTGGTCAGGCATTATCTCAATATATCGCTTCTGTGATCAAGTGGTGTCCGACTTTGACGCACGAGGTCCTGGGTTTGTTGTTTTTGTAAACTACGGGCTTTCTCATGTTACATCATGGGAACTAACCTTTTCTTTCGGGATATAGACGTGCCTAAATTTATTTCATTTTTAGGGTTCAGCACCCAAAGAGTAAAAATCGGAAACCATATATGTTTGTCTGTTTATCACCAGGCTGTATCTCATGAACCGTGATAACGATAGATAACAAATAGAATAAAAATATTTTAAGAAATGGCAAATTTTCTTAAATTTTTTCACATTATTCTGAGTAAGCATTACATTGCCTGGGATAGCAATGAGCCCGAAGTGGTGACAGGCTTGCAGCCTATCATATCATGCGTCCTAGTATCTTGGCTAATCGTGTTCTAATATATCTACTAAACTCACAAGTCGTAGATATACTAGCACACCTCTGCCTAACCCCTTGGGGATAATAGGCGTAGAGGTACTTTTTACTTTTTAGAATAAAATATATAAAGGTTGTTCCCATTAAACAAACGTAATTTTTTCCGTGTTTTATAGAAAACGGTACGGAACCTTTCGTGTGCGGGTCCTCAGAGTCAAGCTCAGACTTCAAAGCGGGTACTGCTGAACAGTGGAAAACAAAATGAGCTTCAATATTAAAGGAACTTGAATATTACTGAAGAGAAAATATTAAAAGAATTAGGTCTGTAGTAACTATCAAAGTGGAACAAGCACTATAAGGTCAATGAAGGAAACGCTTTTACGCTCCGATGCCTTCGATGAAAGCCTCCTAGACTTTTTCCACTTTTTTGGTTTCAAAACTTTTTAATTAAAATATCAGGAGTGGAAACTGTGATATGTTGGTGTTATTTTTGTGTTCTGTACCCAAAGGATAAAAGTGGTACTAAGTCTCTGCTGTCCATCCGTCTATTTATCTGTTTGTCACTAGGATGTATTCAAGAACCATTATAATGAAATGAAATGAAATGAAAATTATTTATTTGCCGAATATGTGTGTTTAAAAGTCGTTACAAAACAAAAGTTTTAATTATATCAACATATTCTACCACAATGTGGTGTGCAAATATTTTAACACTTAATTTATATTAGTTTTTTTTTAATTATAAAACTATACATTATATACTAATACTAAATATCTTAATATTTATAAATATATGTATATATGTGTGAATGTGTGTACCTATATACTTGTGTGTCTGCGTAAACGTGAGTCTATATCATTATGTGTTTTTTTTGCAACGGTTAATAGGTTTTCTACATCAGAATAACTTAGCCCCAATAAATACTCCGCCACATACTTCTTACATATTATTATTCTATTGCGATTAAAAATGTTTAATGTCTGGTTCATCTTATTATATAAGTAATATGCAATGATAACAATCCTCGGGCAATAACATAACAGTAGTCTTAGATCACATGTTTGTTTAACACAATAATTATAATATGTGAGCTGAGGCATTTATTATTTTAAAATGGCTCTACTTAGTTCTACATAGCTTCCTTGATAAAAATTCCTTATCCAATTTAAGACAACTTGTATAGTTTAGAGTTTTATGTTATGCTGGATGTTTCATTTTTATTGAGACGATTCTCTCAATCGATCTCAATACGAGTAACTATGATTTGCTAGCTTGATTTAATAGCTTGTAAAGTATGGTTTATTCAACAAAGAAAAAAATAAATAAAATCGAACTTCACATTTATAAATTAAGAATAGCTAATTTCAAATTTTGGCTTTACCCTTTTTTATAGATGATATTAATATCATCTATAAAAAAGGGTAAAGCCAAGCCTTAGCCTTGAAAACACCCAAATTATAATTCACAGGGAACACTGCTTCAGGAAGTGAATTCCAATCTACAGCAGTACGAAGGATGATAGAAGAGTCGAAGCTTTTTGTTTTAATATGAGGTATTTCAATTCTTCTCCCACAAAAACGCGTTAAGTAAACGGGATAAAAAATAGCCTATACCTAAACCTTCCTCAGAACATAAGGCATCAATAGCCAAATTTTGTTACGATCTGTTTCAGTGTAAATCGCGTCCGGAATGTAGACGTACAGATAGACAATAAATAATAGTTTAAAAAAAACTAAAAATCACACTTTTATTTCTAAAAAGTGAAAATAATTATGTTATGAACTACTATAATAACTAAGTTATGAAGAGTTCATGTTACAGGGGGAGAAAACCAAACTTAAGTTTTAACAAAATAATTTAATTCAGAATAAACAGCGTGGGGTGCATTATATTGTGGTTCATAACTAACCTCTAATATATAGTTATATATAATGATTATACTATTTTAAATAACAAGCATCCCACGCTTTTTACTCTGAAACTCTGTCTGATTGATAACCGCTCAATAACACTAAAATAGTGATCAAAAACAATAAATGAAATAACGCCCCGAGCCTCACCTCACGTTAATAACCGTTTAAAATGATGCATAAAGGTGCTCTAATATTATGTTGGAAACTTTTGGTGCAATGTACGGAAGAAATTAAAGGTAATTTGCTCTATCATTACTAATAAGAGTGTGGACTGCTTGGCTTCATAACATGTAATATTTAACTCGGTAACTCTCATGCAAATTCGAATTACGTGAGGCTTAAGCACATCAAAATTCCCTTTGATTATTTTGCTCGTCCTCTCACCACAGATTGAACTTACAATCCTTTGCGCGTTGCGTGGGCGTCTATATACACGGAATTGCAAAATAAATAAACTTTAAAATAAAATAATTATTATTCATGTTGTGCATATAAATCACGAAGGTAAATGTCTATCTGGAAAGAGTTGTCTCGATACGTTGTATTGCTATCACTTTTTGCTTTAGCCTCATTTTCACTCACTTTAAACTGGCCAACTTCTCTTTTTAAGCGTTTTGGTATCGTTAAAGTCAAAATGAACTATGGGACTCTAACTCTATGGGAGTGACATGATAGCCGGCCCGATGTGAAAGAGGTAGATGTTTAATATTTTTCTATCTTATCTATATATCTTTAACTTTATGGTAGAAATAATATATTATGAACATAGACAATCTGCTTAAAGTTTAGGGACTATGTAGGTATAAATTATATAATATAGACAAAAACGTGATTTTTTTTTAGTTTACTTTGGTCTGTGTTTACTCTGTGTCTGTCTCCGTTTTTTTAATAATTATACATAAGCATTGTCTGTCTCTGCGCGCAATATTTTCGACTATAAAGTAACAAACACTGAAGATGGATAGGAAATATTGATACCATAATAGTTAAGGTGAATGATTGATCTCATGGTAGTTGGTTATTAATAGGCGGTATATTGGTAATATTATGGTTCCATTAGCAGCAATATTGGTATTATGCATTTAACATCTTAATAGAGACTATCAAAGTAAATGTAGTCATAGTGGACCAAAGGGGAACTTCATAATTAATGTCTAAGTAATATGTTAGGATAGCCATAAATGAACATGTATTTTAAAAATATCTTAGAATATTTAGAAAAAAAAAAACCTGTTGATTTTTAACTGACTTCAAATAGAAAGAGGTTTTCAATTCTGTTATTTTTTGTATGTTTGTTAAGCGATTATGATTATGATTTTGACAATACTTATTTCATAATATTTAAGGTAATTTTTTAAATAATTTTTAAAAAATAATTCTGTGGTAGATATGGCTGTCGCCGGTTAAATTTCGAGGTCGGGCAACTTTTCTTAAATGTTTATCAGATTATTCTGAGTAAGCATTAAATTGCCCGGGATTGGATTGTGTGGGCGATAGGCTTGCCACCTATCACATCATGACCTTAGTGCCTTGGTTAACCCTAGTGCTTTGGCGTGGGTGTTCCAATAAACTACGGAACTCACAAGTCGTTGATATATAAGCTCACCTCTGCCTATCCATTCGGGAATAAGACATGATTCATATGAACCTTGATATATTAGGCCCCATCATGTGGTAGGTGGTTAGTCCGTCACCATATCATATTTCATAACAATGTTTTCCTTCCACGTAAGAGAACTCAGAAAATACTTAAGTTAGAAAAACTCAGAAAATATTTAACTACCGAAACGGAAATCCACCCGTCAGAAGTATGTGACTTACCTACCTACGTATTCAAAGCGAAATACCGATTAATATTTTTTATTTATACCGGCGATCTCGGAAACGGCTCTAATGTAATGTAAAATTTGATATATTATAGGCGTTTAAGGAGGTAAAAAATTGATCAAGATAGTTCTTATGTCTAACGAAAACTACAGTTAAAAAATTAATCAATAAGGTCTAGGTCTTATAAAATTGCGAATCACGACATCTATTGGTAGGTACAACTATGTCGCTAGCACTTGGCGTAAGATAGTACCTACTCCGGTTTTTTAGACTTACTGTCAGATAGCAATTTTTTTAAGTAGGCGAAAGTTACTTAGAAGGCTTAATCTGGTAATATTAATAATTCAAACGCAGTAAAACTGCAAAGACTCAAAAGTTCGGTAAAATGTCATCTACATTAATCAATATATTTTTGTTTTTGTTTATTTTGCAGAAAGTACTTAACTAATTGCTACAAAACTTATATAGAACCACACGGAAGGCCAAGTGTCGTGAAATATTTTATAAAAAGTTACTTAGAAGGGTTAATATGATAATATTAATAATTCAAACACAGTAAAATTGCAAAAAGCGAGTTATTTTGTTAAAATGTCACCTACACCTATAAATTAATATAGTATAATCTATGTTCAGTTTAACTAATTAATATACTATACTATACCTACTTATATCATGAAGTGTAGATTTATGGATTTTTGTTACTCTTTCACGAAAAACTACTGGTTGGATTTAGATGAAACTTTACAGTAAGATAGAGAATAACTCATTGGGTGTTTTTAAACCGACTACATTAAAACGATGGTATGTTTTTACGCAATAAGTATTATAAGTCGGGAAAAAATCTGAACTTAGAAAGTTGTTTTTCTTTGAAAATATCATTAAAATGATTCACGTGGGCGAAAGGCTCATATATTGGATGTATATTGGTTGTTGAGTTACACCTTAGCAACTTTAGTCAATTAAGCGATCATAAAGAAATTTTTTTCACGTTCTGGTGGTAGAGTACTGTGCAGCAACCCGCACGGGTAGGGATCTACCTACCCGTGCGAGTTTACTTATTCCCGTTATGCGAGTATACTTAACTACCTATTCCCGCCGCCATAATGACATTGTCAGCGGCGCACCTACAACATCTATGATGTCTAAAGGCCACGGTTGTCTCTTACCAGGGGCACAGTATGCCTGTTTGCTGTCTTATACCATAAAAAAAGGAATTACTTATATAAAAAACTACTTACAACAATTATCTATACAAAGGTTACTATAACGTAAGATTAGAAATAAACGAACACAGATACCTAAAATTATTATTAATTACAAATAAAATAAATTAGCAACCAGTTATTAGGAGTACAAGTTTTGAACTCGATTCAAAGTTGATTAAAATGGCTCGACACAAAATCTGCCGAGGCTCTACAATCTTGTTAAGCCGCGGGCGAATAAATAAGATTATTAAAGGGTGTCTGCATCTTACCAATATTCGCTGTTGCTATATTGATTTGATTCAATCAATTTAAAACTCTCTTACATATTTTCATACTAAGTCCCTTGCGGGGTTGACAGAGTACCGGGTGCCAAGTGACATAATTCCTACATTATCTAGCTACCTCGACACTCACTACATACAAACACGTCAATTTCGAAGACTCTTGAGACCAAAACTAAACTCTCTTATATTACGTATGAAATAATTTAAAAGTACATATTTTGTTCTTTAAAATGTTTTCTTACTGTCTTTGTTTCTTTCTTTCTAGCCTTATTCCGTTTATATATCGGACTACAACAACAACTAAACTGTGCAGCGCCACCTGGTGGCGAGTGACATCGATGAGTATATCATACAAACCTCCGTCGAAAAAAAATACCAATTTTCAATAATCGGTCCAGCAGTTTTTGAGTTCATCGATGACATACAGACAAACATTAATTTTTATATATTATATAGATGATATCGGGGTTGGCTACGTAATTTAGGAGATTTGAAAAGTGTGCCAATTTTTACACAGAATGTTTTTTATTATGAAAAAATAAATCCTAGATGATAGAACTAAAATTGATGTTTTCCGTCACCGCAAGAGAGCTCATTTCAAATACCTATACCGTAGTTATAACTTTCTTTTCTTATTTTTCATATCCAAAATCACTGGTTGTTTAAAATGAGTCAGTTTACACTTAGATCTTTTGGCATATTAAGTATGTATTTTAATAAGTTAGTATTGGCGATAGTATTGGCCGTAGCACACAAACATACCTACCATTTTCCTCACTCAAACAAAAAGAACTTGGCTTTCTATTGCAAAAAAAGGCGGAAATGATTAATTACCTGGCGCTGAAAGTGGAGCCAAGTTAAACACGCGATTGTTCTAATATCAGATATTATAAACTTGTAGTTTCTTTTCATTATAATCTATTTATACAAATAAATAATATTTGAGTGTCTGTATGCAATATTAATATAACCACTTTTTACTAAATGCATATACGTATGTTTAGAATTTTTTTGTATCTGTCTTTTTATACTCGCTTATCTGTGAAACGACTGGACCGATTTTGAAAGAAATTGAACAAAAAATGATTAAAACTTAAGAACAATCTTAAAACTTAATTTGTTTTTCTTAAAAATATTTATTTATTTTAAAAGATTTATTAATTGAATTTTACAAAAATATTTTACGTTATAAAACCTTTTTTTTTCCACAAAATGCTTGTTAACATTATTTTATACAATGCTGCAAAAGGTTTAATATCGTTGAAAGAGTTACTGCAATGTGCTGGTCTTATCATGGTTGTAAAATATTTTACGATCATGACCTAAGTATACGTCCCGCCGGTCATTGACAGTTTAGGAATAAGTGTTAAGTATTCTTGTACATGTTCTGATCTTGATGAAATTTGATAATGTGATCAGTTTTCTTTGTTCTTTCACTGGAATATTGTTCTTCTAATGAAGAGACTTTGGAAAGAACTCGAGATATAATCGTACTCTTTATTGTCGTTTTTTAGTAGAATTCTATTGAAAGCTTGGAGGATACACTTATAATTTTCTATAAATATTGTTCATTGTAAAAACTATGCCTCTGTGGTGTAACGGTACGGCTGTCGCCTGTTAAGACCGTTAGCCGCGTGGGGTCCTGGGTTCAAATCCCCGGTCGGGCAACTTAAAAATGTTTTTCAGATTTTTCTGAGTAAGCATTACATTGCTCGGGATTGGAATGTGCCTGAAGTGGCGATAGGCTTGCCACCAATCACACCAGGACCCTAGTACCTTGGCTAATCGTGGATGTTCTAGTATATCTACTGGACTTACGAGTCGTGGATATACTAGCACATCTCTGTCTAGCTCTTCGGGGATAATAGGCGTGAAGGTAGTTTTTTCTCTTGTAAAAGCTTAACTTATTAAGCCAGCATATTCAGGGTTGCATATTATTCAAATATATAAAAAATACTTTATATTACTTTCTATAATTATATATTATACTATAACTGTTCACTCACGGATTCGCTTGCGTGAATTATTGTAATAAATAGATAACTTTCAAAAATCATAATTTTTTTTCAACTTATAATAATTCGTACTTATTGCGTAAAAACATACCATCTTTTTAATGTAGTCGGTTAAAAAGTAGACTTTGTGCTATTCTCATGTATAAGCTATCTATAGCAAAGTAAAGTTGTCTTGTAAAGTTTTGTATTAATCCGTTTAATAGTTTTATCGTGAAAGAGTAACAAACATCCATACATACATCCATCCATGTTTACAAATAATATTAGGACTATTTTTATTTTACAAACTAGAATACGTCTACAGCACTCGCACAATAGTTAGCGCTAAGGGATTACGCTAACTACGAAAATATCTGTAACGAGATCTCGTTTTAGATTTATTTATTTATTTATTTATATATTGACTTCACGTTATTTATTTATTTATGTGATGATGTTTACTATTTGTGCGGAACCTCGACTAGGCTACACTTTATTAAAAATGGGTATAAACATATTTAAGTGCTACCTGTCGTCCATTTACCATATTTTTTTGGGTCAAAATGAAAATAACCTAAATTATTTTTGAAGAAATTGCTAAATTAATGCAAACCTAAGCAATATCTCTATGTCAAACAATTTATTGACTATAGTATATTTTATGATAAAATTATAGTTTTGGTGCGATCGAGACAAGATAATTAAGATTTTTTACGTTTTGAATTTTGTTTAAATTTTGTATTTTGTTCAGCTAAAGTGCACAAATGTAGTATTCATGAAGAAATTAGTGAATCATGTATTTTCTCGATACCGTCAAACCTAACTCGATGAGCTTAGATGATGATGCCAACGATTTACCTAAGACCCTGATATGAATTTTTGTATGAAGTTGTCATCAACTTATGACTATTTTGAACTTGATGGAAATTCATTAAACTTGACTAATGGCCGATGCTTACAATCATGTCAAATATTAAAAAATAACAAGACCGCTAAAAGTAAAGGGAGTAGAATAAACATAGAATAAAAAATGGTTGCCTGTAAAGTCGGTTTTACGGGCGAAGATTTTACGTGACAACGTCTTTTTCTCGGTAGAATAT
>DVZL01001996.1:0-16254 GCA_018236625.1 Lasaia peninsularis
TTTCTTGAGTAGGCTTTTTGCAGCGGTAACCGATATCCACGCGGGCGAAGCCGCGGGCGTCCGCTAGTATGGAATAAGCGGGTATTTTTATTTTTTTTTATTTGTCAAATCCATCTTTCATCTTTCATTTGACATTTATTAAAATAAATAAATAAAAAGTAAAGTACCTTCACACTTATTATCACTGAAGGGGTAAGCGGAGGTGTGCTAGTATATCCACGACTCGTAAGTCCAGTAGATGTATTAAAACACCCACGATTAGCCAAGGTACTAGGGCCCTGATGTGGTAGGTAGCAAGCCTATCGCCACTTCGAGCACATTCCGATCCGGGGCAATGCAATGTTTACTCAGAATAATCTGAAAAACATTTAAGAAAAGTTGCCCGACCTGGGAATTGAGCCCGGTACGTAGCGTGGCTAACGGTCTTAACAGGCGATAGCCGTACTATTACACCACAGAAGCTAATATAGTAAATAAGGAATATGCAATAAATAAGGAATTGCGAAACTCTCTCTCTCTCTCTCTCTGCTTACTCACTAAGGCATTTAGCTTGAAGATACGTGTGGAAATAACGTGCATTACATCCTATTTTAATCTGTGAATCAACCAGTACACGACAAACAATATTTGAACACTTACACTACATACCAACTTCTTGCAATTTCATATTTAGCAGTATTGACCTTTCGTGTTATAGTCACCTTCAATAAATACATTTTACAATGCATCGTCGAAACTTAGCAAATCCTTATTCCTAGTATTATGTCTACATCTACAGATACAGTGAATATAATGTTTGCTCGATCTCAACCATTCAAACATAATGTATGACAACACTGTATAGACATATAATATGTCCAATACAATACCTCCATAATATACCATTTATATTTATATTTTTCCCCGAATTGTTCATAGTGATGATATATTTTGGTCTGACAAATCTACACAACCTATATTCTCATTATATTGTTAGATTCGTTCGACCAACAGGAACATGAAAAACAGTTTGCAAGTCGTAGATTTTGGTTGCAAGTCTTGCTTCTTCTTACTATACTTCATAAGACGTTTTTGCAAGGGTTCCTCCGATCCATGAGGTACCTCGTCTTTCATTTCTGACTGTTTCGTAGATCCTACTAATTCTGATGACGCTTGAAGTAAACTAGCAAGCAAAAATATATGTCGGTGGCATATTTTCCACCCGAGTCTTCATCAGTCTTTTTCTCATTGGCAGTATCAAGAGACAGTAAAAGATATATTATCTTCCATATATTTGCTCGTATCTTCCTCATCAAAGACTGTTGCAATTTAATGTAGAGCATTGATCTGAAATCTATAGAATATAAGATCACGTAGTACAACAATATTTTGATGTCATATAAACCTACTGTACCATATGCTATACCTACACCTACTTTAGGGATAATTATATCTTACTAAATTAAGCTAATTCAAAAATGTTTTATACGCAT
Source organism: Lasaia peninsularis (assembly GCA_018236625.1). Classification (NCBI taxonomy): domain Eukaryota; kingdom Metazoa; phylum Arthropoda; class Insecta; order Lepidoptera; family Riodinidae; genus Lasaia; species Lasaia peninsularis. The sequence goes on from DVZL01001996.1 coordinate 1,473, forward strand.
GATATTTATTAATACCTACAGTTCAGAAAAGTACAGTCAAAAAATATGATTGACAATAAATAATAAAGAACTTAACTTTTCGAAGTCATTGTAAATTATTTCTTTGGTCCTCGCTGGGTGTTTTTAATTAATTCTCAAGTCCACTAGCATGATAATATTATATTTTTAACGTAAAACTGACACTCTGAGGTTATTATTACAATTGCAACAAAAAATTACTAATTTATGAGTAGATCAGAATATTTTAATAAGGTTACTGTACCGTATTTGGTACGGTAGGTCTTAAAGATAGGAAAATCCTTCTTGGGAATAAATTCGACCTTATTGCAATGAACAAAAGATATAGAATCGTATCTACAATGTTGTGTAATGTAGTTGTTCAAAAAAAATTTCACTAGATGTCGCTGACCGTTAAAGAATCGCGCAAGATTGAAGAACGACTAAATCGTATATATAAAATGTTAGACTTTTATTTCAAACATACTTTTTTTAGTATACGTGATTTAGTGAATTTTTAGATCATTATCCCTTGATTGATGATACCTACTACCTAGAAAAAAATCTAAAAGTTTTTACTTAATTCGCCAATACAATGATTTCGCGAATACTAAAAATTAGAAAATAAATAATAGTTAAAAAAAAATAAAAAACACGCTTTTGTTTCTTAATTCTTGTACACCTAAAAACTATAAAATAGTTCTAAGTTATAAGAGTTCATGTTACAGGGGGAGAAAACCAAACTTTAGTTTTTAACACATAATTTAATTCAGAGTAAAAAGCGTGGGGTGCTTGTTATTTAAAATATCATAATCATTATATATAACTATATATTTGAGGTTAGTTATGAACCATACTATATACCTAGTTTAAAACAAAATCGCTTTCCGCTGTAAACTTAGAACTTTAAAACTACGAACTTTATAAATATCATTTAAGAGAAAGGATTATATGTATATAACATGCTTATGTTTATATCCGTGCGAAGCTGGTGCGGGTCACTAGTATTTTACAAGTTGACTATGTTTAATAGGTACTATTCATTAATCAGCCGATAAATATGATATTGGCGTTTTAATTGCACATTGTTTATCATGTTTTAAAAGTAGGGGAAGGAAACAATATTTTTTCCGTGAATCCATTAATAACTGTCAGTGTGATTCGTACACGCATTTACCCCACTGTGCAGTCTGAATAAGTGTGTCTAACCAAGTATTGTGTTAATACGACATTATTATAGTTCTTCGTCATGTCGATATTTCTTTTTACTCAACTGCAAAATGGTCATTTTAAGAATGTTGTTCGATTTCATTACATATTTGGAAAATCTTGTCAAAAATAATAATCTATTTAGCAGTTCAGCGATATTCACGACTATTTATTTATAAAACGAATAGAGAGGTTATTGATTCATTTAGATATTAAAAGAGAGCAGCCGAAAAATTCGTATAAGGCACTGCCGTTGTATAGATTGTAGAGCCTTTTTTACAATTACAATAGAAAGCAAATATTTTATTTCTATAGCTATAAGTTCGTTTTGTACTATACTATAAACTAAATAGTAAATAATGTGATAGCTACAATACAACATTTTTCAAAATAAACGAACTATAAAGACAACATTACAAAAACAAATAAAAACAATCCCACTAAGTTTTTTCCGCCGGATCTTCTCAATGTATAGTCGCGGATCCGATGCGGTGAATCTTTACTATAGTCGAAGCGTACAAGTACCTACCACATCAATGGTCTGCGTAAATCAGTTATCTGAATCTGAACCTATGGAACTACAACACCTAAGGTAGGCTATTTAAAGCAATAAAAAAATGTACTTTGCGTTTAAAATTTTTATCATCATTTGCAACGTAAAAAATATACAATTTATATATTATAAAAAGTTAGTCGCAAGATTTTCTTACTTTTGTTTTTTTTTTATTTTTTAGTTATTGCTAGACAGGTTTCTCAGTACTATTCTTAATAAGTCTACGATTTCCCGCCATATTGGATTTAGAATGACGTCACTTATGTATTGTCATCCAAATTAAACATGTTTTTAAAATTTCAAGTCAATGGGTTGAAAATATCTGCTTTGAAATTGAGTTGCTAGATTCCACCCAAATATATATAGTTGAATAAAAGCTAAAACATTACAGTTCTAAGGAGTGACGTAACAAATGAGGTATGTAGTTGGATTTGACGTTAGAAACCAATAGGTAGATGTCGTATCTAAAGAAGGTTATGGCATTCGCATAGCGGTGTCGCAGTTGTTTGACAGGAACCTGCCCTCTCACTATTGCGTGGTATTCCGTCCGTACCGGTCACTACCGTATTCTAAACAAGGTTTTTGCAGTTATAACATTCTAAACAGTCAACCATTACTCCACTTCTAATAAATTAAACTTCGAAAGTATAATCATTAATTCAAATTCAAAAATATTGACTAGTCTTTAACGGGTCGGAATGAAATATTTAGATCTTCAAATTAGCATTCTAAATAAATTATCTGAATAAAATTTATGAAACAAATGAATGTATTTAAAATCTCTAATTCAAATTTTATAATTTTCATTCTCTGTATTTTTTGCCGTTAGATGGGTACCAGTTAGTTTCTTTCTTAAAGTAACTTTTATGTCAATAGATGGCGCTGCATTGTTTTAAATAAAATATGTTCCTAAAGGCAGAATTTCATGAATGCTAAGAATTATATACCTACTATACACAGAAACATATTTATATATTAAGTATCTAGTTTCTTGCCGGTTTTATTCCAGTGATATATCATGAATTGTCTTCTGGATTGTAGATTATTTTGGCAAATTATATTATCATAACTTAAAGACCATTCAATTTCATTTTTAAATATTATGATGTATAAAATAATGAGTTAGAGTTAGAAAATAAAGAAGACCATACAAATACACTAGCACCAATCTCAGTTCCTGATTTTTAGTAATGTTTTACCTAGAATTTGAATCTTGTGTTGCTAACCTAAGGATAAGAATTTGAGCTTTTAACATGATTATAACATGTTACCAATTACTATACCTAAATATGTAATTTCCATATGATAATATGTAGGCAGTAGTAAATAGGACTTATGAAATTCTACCAACTAACTAAATTGTTAGAATAATCTAGCCATCTCAATTACTAGAGTGTTCTATGGAACAAAGGAGACAACGTGTTACATAAGTGAACAAAACACTAGCTACTTCAAGAAAGGTACATTTAAAGTCAAAAGTCTAAATAAAATTTATAAGTGTATTTCATAATAGAAAACCTAAGCGTCTCGCTTCTTATAACCACTCAAACATTGATACAAACAAATGATAAAGAAGACATATAAATAATCTTACTAAAAAAACATTTTTTTTTTTTATTTCCTCACTATACCAGCTATTGGTTTGAGTTTTAACTTAATCGCCTAATGCCATTTATCATATCTTGTAGATGATAGCTAGCTTGATAGATAGATAGCTTGAGTTCGCTTTTCGTATTTTTATTAATTTCAGTATCTAAATATTCATTTACATCTAGTAATATCCCTTTCAGACGTCTACTGCTTCTATTTAAAGTCTCGAAAAGTAGTTCGGTTATGTGGAAAGAATGAAAGATGAAAGTTTGACAAACAGATTATAATGCAAATGTGGTGGATGGTAGTAAGAACCCAGGGAGAACTTGATTGTTATATCAAAACCAAAATATTACACGAGTATTAACCGAGGCTCAAGGATCTCTGAAACAGGCATATTTGTATGAAGAGAGTAGGTAAAGAATTTGGGGAAAAGAATAAAATTATGTAGGAATCGTGACCCTTGGAACTCAATAATCTCTGCTAACCATGCCATGCATGCTGTCGTGAATATATGTAGGTATGTCTGTATTACTGGAACGATATACACCTTTTGCGCCAATATCATTACGACCCATGGCAATGTTATTATACATTTTTTTTATTGGGCTTTTTCATTTGAGTGTACTTTAAACCGACGTATAAAATTAAAACACATGCAATTATACTGGTAGCTTGCACTCGTATGGATCAATGCAAAGTGTATGGCGAACCAATTAAAATGGCGGCGATAGGTTGTCATTCCGTAATTGGTTCATTATTATCAGCGTGGCTGGGCGGAGCGAAGCCCGCCTGTAGCTATACTTGGAAGATATTATAATTCGTACATAATATTACCATATTAAGAGGTTAAAAGAGAGACAAATATTATGTATGCTGCAATTTTGCATACCAATAGTTTGACTGAGCTTTTATAATTTACTTTTTGTTGGCTTATAAAAGTGACCATACCCGCTAGTGCCACTACTAACCTAGTGGTGGTTGATCTAAAAGAGGGAAATTACGGAATATGTTACCATAGTACCTTCGAATTAAAAAGTTAAGATAATATCGTTAGGGTAAAATTAATATTGTTGGGACACAACCGTTTGAAAGAGTGACTTCAAGTGAGCACTATGAACTTGACATTCTAATTATAAGTAATTTTATTGGATAATGGGCTATTAGCGATGAAACATTACATTTTTAACACGAACTTATCATAGTGCAATCACATTCACCGCCTGGAGGGCAGGTAGCAAGTAAGCTTACTGACATAATTGCTTCATTGAACAAAAAAAATCACGTTTACGCGTTTTTAATCAAAGAGTGATATTGTAATCGATGATTATGACAAAATTCGTAAACAATATCATGATTACTTTCATCATAATCACCATATTTACCCCAACAAACACTGTCTACCTAGACTCGATTGAAATGATGAAAAAAAACAAAATCATGAATCATTCTTTAAGTTCCTTGATTATTCGGTAGTTTATATACCGATTTAGCCAGTCAAAATATATTTAAACAACGTTGAAATCCGCGAGAAACACCCGTCCAAATACTGACAGCGGCGAAGATGTTTGTTTTGAAATGTCTTGAGCGACGATATCAAGCCGTTCCCTTGATTTCACGTGAACGAGAAGCTTACGGAATCTCGTGAATATACTTCGTTTTATTCAATTAACGTAAAATGTGTTATAACAATGCATGTAGTTCAAATTTGATTTTTATACTTTGGTAATAAAGTTGGTTTTAGATTACCTCATTTACGACATACTTTGGACAACAAAAATCGTTACTATTACGAGTAGACACTAGTACTTAAGAGTATTTTCATAGCAACTATTTTAAATTTAACTAACCCACAAATGTGAATTATTTTGAGTAAGCCGATATATTTGTTTGGGAAAATAGAAGCCACTTCCTTAAATAGATGATATTTCACTTGTATGTTTTTGGCATTATAATTATGTGTATAAATACTTTTACATGTATTTTTAGATTGATTGTAGTAGGTTGATTGTTACCAATTCTAAATTAATACGTACTGGCATGATATTGAATTAAAAAAAATGAATATTGTATTTCTAGGGATACATATTAAGTTACAAAAGTAACGAGAGCTTTTTTTTTGTAATGAGCCTATATAAAGATAAAATCGCCTTTTGTGCATATTCTTTTGTCACCATTTTTTTGTATGGGTTTATATTTATTTTCATTATTTAACATTTTTGTAGGTACAATAAAGTATTACATAAATAAATAGAGATACATGATATAATATAACAACATGGTGGTCTGACAGCTCATATTAATTTGACAGGCAATTCGAAAGAAAGGCGAAAATCTAACGTGAAAAATAAAATATAAAAGTAGGTACAAAACTTTGTTCGTAACAAAAATAATGAAAATTATTAATAATACAATTAGTGATTCCAGAAATAATATGATAAAATATTTAACAAATACTTATAAATATAGTGTTACATTAAATGTCTACACAAAAATACTTACATAAGTTATTATACATGCTCACTTAGATACATACAAAATATGTTTCTTGGCAAATCAAAAACCGAAACAGAAGCAAAAATAACCCTATTAGAACAATTTAAATGCAGTGAATCCGGAAAAAGACCCGACTCCAATCTCAGTGCCATGTTGTATGTCAATACTTTTTTGTTTCTTTTTTTAATTTCAAGAGGCGTTAAAACAAATACCTACCAAAAAATCATAAAAATAATCAAAGGATTACCTTTGGAGTGTGAACTATCTTACAAAACAAGAACTATCAAACTCCATTTGGAGTTGACGGAGAACTCGCGCAAAAAAAACCTCCTCCTTCTTGAAGATTATTAAATTTTACTTAAATTAAAGTTACATTTGAAAATGAAAAAATATTAAAAACAGCTCCATACCACACTTATCAATATAAACAGAAGCGAAGTTCTATATTTAAATATATATGTATGTGAGCGAATCCAGAAATATACGTTTTTATTGGATCATTGGCAGTAACATTTCTCCATGTTACTCCTGTCTCGAGTGAGAAGCTGCGCGGGTGTGCGTCCTGTCACTGTTGACAGCTACTGGCCGCCTTGATACCACAGATTAAATAAATCCACTCGCTAAGATGAAAAGTCCCTTACAGTTTATGCGATTCGCAGTAATATCAATATTAATAGCGCATACCTTTTAACATATCTAAGGCGGGCCTTGAAATGTTAATTTGATTAGTTTGTTAGAATTCCTTTGTTGTAATGAATTAACTTGATTTGCGATGAGATATTTATATTAGTTACCATTAGAAAACTTACTTGTAATTAGTAAAAAACGATATTTTTTTAACGTGAAACTTATAATTTACCTAAGCTCTAATATTTAACTTAAAAGTGATAAGTAAAATAGTTTATAGGTAAGTGTTTGAATTTAAAGATGTAAATATGAAGGTAAAACTATATGTTATATTAAGCTCTAACATTTTTTTTATTATACAAAGAAAATACCAAACTAGTTACCAAAAGTATATGTTTTTAACTAATCCTCATGACGGTGAGTAACAACAGTCGCTTAAAACCACTATATGGGTTACTGGTGCATAGCTATCTTATAAAATATAGAAATAGACATTGCCATCTGATGGTTAGGTGGCTGGTAGACTTGCATATTTGGCCTAACATTTCGATCACAGATCTATCACATCTGTAGTATATGTATAGAATACCATTGTCTTATAATCATGCGATACGTGCACTTCGATATTTTATCACCAAATTCTTAATACAAAAGTAATTCTTGATGAATTTTCAACTTAATATATTCCAAGCAAATTTGTAATAATTTACATTACATTAATGACATGAATAATTATTCAATATTTTAAAATTCATTTACACACACAGTCATATGTTTTAGATGCATTATTTTTTATTATTTTAAACATCTATTCATTTAATATTACAATAGCTCATACTTCAAACATAATTTTGAATTTAATTACTGCAATTACTTTTATTTCATCCACTGGAATGAAACATTTACTATATTTTTCAAATCATGCATGTCGAATTCGAAATATCTACCCGACTAGATATTAATACAGTTACATGCCTTACTCGCGTAAATATCTATTTTTTATGGGATAAAACTGCTAAAAAGGTCACGACTCTCCTGGTGATAAGTGAGTACCGTGACTTATGATATCATAGATTTTTGAGGAGTTTCTATTCTGCAGCTGAGATATTAGTTCTATCGCGTATGCCGGCTACCGTACCCTACTAAAAAACAGTACAATTGCAGTAAGCCGTTTTCAATATTTTTGTCTATGAGACAGCGAACAGGCACACGGGTCTTCTGCTGGTAAGACAACCGTGGACTACAGACACTATAGATGTAGGTGCGTCACTGCTTTGTGGTCTGGCTGTGAGATCTTATGTAACCGAGTTCTCCGCCGCATACCCGCTGTCATAATCCTGTGCACGCCGCTGAGGGTAGGATAACCAGTAGATGCAGATAAGGTCTTACAGCCTGACCACTATGATGATGAAGCTAGGTTGTCTCTTACCATCAGGAGACTTGTATGCTTGTTCGCTGTCTACTTCCATAAAAAAATATATGAAAGTGGATTTTTAACATATAAACTCATACCCATGAATCCAGTCAATATATTGGACCAACGTAAACCATCTCTTTCCCCACAGTTGGCTCATCAGTCGGCCAACAAATTAGTCGGTGTCACTACAATAATATACAATAAGCGGTATGCTGAAGCCGTCGCATAAATCGTTCAGCACTGACGAGTAATGTTTTGTATGGAGATTTCTTTCGACGGAACCCCGGTTGCGGTGTAGTGGCCTTTATCTAGTAGTAAATTAATTTCTGAAATTGATAAACGCTTTTTATTCCTCGACCTGCCGACGTATGGACGTAATTATCGTAGTGAATTAATATTCTGAATAATGCGAAGTGATTCTCTTCGATTGTTACACCCAAACTTTATTTATTAAAGTTTCTTAAATTTAACTTAAAAACACTAGATTTAGATAAATTATTTTAATTAATGTTAGATTTATATATAACTTAAGAACGGCTGAACGGTTTGGCTAAAACTTGTTGAGTATGTAGATTAGAACGAACCTTACTTATTTCTGCCACAATATCGTCTGTGTTCACCATTGTCGTGTTCTGGTTTAGAGGGTAGAGCCGACAAACTTACTCACTCAAGAGGCTTACCATCCCAGCCTCAGGTTGGCAACGCACCATTTCCACCTTTGGTGTCTATAAGCGACGTGTATTTCTTACTACCAGGAAATCCGTCTGCTTGTTTGCTATCATAAAAAAATTAAAAAAAAAGTATGCAATTCGCCGGGTCAGATAATATTAAATCGTAAGTGAAAATAATCATTTCTTAACAATATTTGAAGACTGTTTCTTGGTAGTGTCACGGAAACATTACTTGAAGTTTTTCTATTTGAAGAGACTTTATTAAAGCTTTAAAATGTTCTTTTTAGTCATAGGGGTAAAACCGCGTGTGTAAGCTACTAAAGACAAGTCAGAGAAGCGGTTAAAGCTAACAAAAGCTTGTATTAATTCCATGAAATGTCCTGTAGCTTACAATTGTTACAAATTCGCCGCAAGTGGTATATTTAAAACAACATGGGCCCGATTTGCTCAACAAAGCTCATACCAAAAGCATTGTATTACAAATCGGACCAATAAATCACGAAACCGTGCGAAAATTAAGCGAAACACAGATTGTCTTCTTTGCAAGGTCACTTAAATTCGCAAAAGACATTTTTTGCGTCCATTACACGAATGAAAAGACTTTCTTTATATTGTCAACATAATAAATACACTAATGGACATTGAAAAGTAACTTTTACTTTCTATAAAGGAAGTAATAATGAATTTGGTAAAAAAAATATTTGCATGGACCTACCACGGGCAGGTAGTGTCTGGTAATCGGTCGATTTGTCTTATTGTCGGAGTTGTCGTTTGTTTGTGCGACCGCGGCTGTGCTCGAGATAAAAATAATAAATTACAAGGAACAGAAGGTGTTTGTAATGGTCGCCGCCGAGGCGCGCCTCGGAACATTTCCGACGCACTTAAAGTTTTGACCATAACATATTAACTTTCAATTAACAAAATCGAATATTACTTAACGCGAAATGGTTGGACTGTTGGTGATTATTCATAAATACTGTTAGTATTTGATTAACTGTATTGGATACTTTATCATTTTAAAGATGCCAATTTGTGATTGGTGGTTAATCTGTGACGAATAGCACATAAGAAGGAAAGCAGATGACAAAGAAGACAAAAGGCTATATATTATATACAATCAAATAAAATTGGATTGTCTGTATGTAATATTAAAGTGCATAATATGTATGTTTACAAAGTATAATATAGGATTATCTCTGAAGTACTCGTACTAAATTACAAAACAAAAATCATCAATTAAATTACAATCACCTGAGTAATCGCGTAATTAACGTATAGTCCTAATATTGAGAACTTCCTTTATTTTAAAGTCAGTCATATAATAAAACAAATAATTGAAGCTCATAACCCTTAAGTTTGACGTGCCCAGTAATACTATGGCCTGTTGAACTTTTAGGACACACCTTGTTTTAGCAGACAGAACTAGAATAGCTTAGTAAATGAATGCGTCAGACTGGTCATTTATAAATTAATGGACCTATTCGATTGTCTATTTCGAAGCGAGTGTTACGGTAAATATACGGATATACAGTAGTCGACATAAGTATCGTAACTTGATCAACATATATCCATATTAGGTACTTTGGTTGTCTCATTGGACGAGGATATACACCAATGCCATTGTGAATCAATGCTTAGGTTCGATTTCCGACAGAGGCAATCAAACTTTTACTGAGTCAAGGGACTAGCGACTAAATTTAAAACCACTAACCAAAGCGAAGACTCGCGCACGAAGGGTTACGTATCATTATATGATACGTAAACCTTCGTGCGCCTGCTTTTGATTATTTTTGTTCTGTTTTTAGGGTTCCGTACCCAAAGGGTAAAAAATTATAACTAAGGCTTCACTATTCTTTTGTCTGTCTGTCATCAGGCTGTATCTCATGAACCGTGAGAAAGTCGAAAGTCGAAATTTTCACGGAACACTTCATGCGCGAGTCCGACTCGCACTTAACGGATTTTTGTATTAATTGTTTTTTATAACGGCAACAGAAATACATCATTTGTAACAATTTCAATTATCTAGCTATCACAATTCATAATATACAGTTTGGAGACGGACAGACGGACAACACAGTCTTAGTTATAGTTTCCCGTTTTTAGCATTCATGTACGGAACTCTAACAACGATTTATCTATATATACTCACTAAAACGTTGCTAATTTTCGTAGATGATTATACTTGTCAGGAGTTGCTCTGTATTATGTATATTTTAAAGCAACCTGTTCCCAAGTAGATATACATCTTGACATCGATTAACTATATAATAGTTGTGACTTGTTGAGAATTTTACTTATCTTTTAATCTGAGAGAATTTTTATGGGACATGCCTAAGCCTGATTAGCTTTTAAGTAATATTACTGCCGCTTTCAATACCAATTCTATATATGGCCAAGTAATATTATAAATACAGCTTATGACAGAGTCTGTATATTTAAACTAAGCAAATTGGCCAAATATTTCTATAAAAATATCTATAATACCTACAACCACCGAGTCTCGAGTACTTACTCTGAATTAAATTATTTTGTTAAAAACTTAAGTTTGGTTTTCTCCCCCTGTAACATGAACTCTTCATAACTTAGAATTACCTTCATAATTAACTACCAGGCAGCTCGTAAGAGGCGAGTTTTGATTAACTGGGTCATTTACAACAATATTACTGGTAGAAGAATGCTGTGCAGCAACTCCCACGGGTAGAGACCACTCTACCTATTCCTGCCCCTATAACGAGATTGATGTGTTCCGGTTTGGAGGGTAGGATAGCCAGTAGACTTGCACATCGGGCCTAAGATCCCAGTCAAAAGACAGTGACGCATCTACAACATCTATGGTGTTACAATCAGGAAAGTCGTGTGCTTGTTGCTGTCTTATCCTATAAAAAAAGGATAATGTTTTTTGTCGAGACTATTAGGTTGTGTGAAACTGTTAAAATTATAAAAATAATCGCTCCATAAATGCGGCTATAAATTAAGTTTAATAATACGCCCGCCCAGCGGTCCGGCGTCATGTGCAGAAAGCTAATTGAATATTAATTTTATAATAAATCTGGACGAACAAGTTCGTAGGTATTCGAGGTTATTTATAAGTTAACTATGACTCAGAATATAGTGGAATATGTTAATAGTTGGAGATAAGCTTTAGATCTTTAGATCTTTTAATGTACAGTCAGCTTTAGATACGTACACTATGTTGAGTTTGAATATACTTTTTGTAACTGATTGTACTTATTCAAATAAATAATTAAAAGTAAAAAAATGATTTTAAAAAACAAGCTTTTTAAAGTCCAATCTGCAATATTTGTGGAGTAATGCGCGCGCAGAAAAATTCTTCATTCCTACGGGAAACGGGTAATGGAAAACTCATCTCTCCGTACTTATCTATTTCACATAACTTCTAAAATTCTAAACTGATTATGTTGAAATTTTATCTGGATGTTTCGATGGTTTCCTGTATGATTAATATGATATTAAAGTAACCCTTAATAGCTCAAATGGCAGAGGGTTGCCAGCAAAAAAACCAAGAGTATCTAAAAATTAAGTGTCCTAGTGGTACGCACTTTGGACTTCCATTTTGATAGTCCTGGTTCAAAACCCATCATGTACCAATGAGTTTTTCTAACTTAAGTATTAAGTAACGGATTGTGTCCCATGTCCTGTTATATAATGGGACCTAATAACATTGGCTAATCGAGGGTGCGTATGCACTATACCAATACTCTGTCCACCTGTTCAGGAATATGGGCGTAACTATATTTATCTATTTTATTTTACCAAAAAAATATTTTTTTGAAAAGGAACCATCTAAAGTTAAAAGAAAAAACGTATGTCAAATTTAATAGAACTACATTAATTAAATGGCTGATATCAAACTTATTATACAATTATATTATAAACTGATTGATATCACACAAACACATTTGAATTTATTACAGTATAAGACATGTCGCACTATGCGTTCGGCCACAGTTCAGCCATTTTAGTTCCATCCCATGAATCTATCAACTGGTCGTCTGAAATGCAGCACATGTGACTAATTATGAGATCACAAATATCACTCAACAGACAATTGTACACGCTATTGTACCGCTCCATTCGAATACCGCTTTATATTTTATATTATGACATCAGGATATTATTAACCAACAAGTTCATTAATTATTTTAAGTTCACGAAATATTTTTTTTTCATACAAAACAAAAAAAAAGTTTTAATGAAAATCAGATTCTGTAACAACCTCAAAAATTAAATTTTGTGTCTTTCAAAGCTACGAAAATTTCAAAACCAGATCCATTTAATGGAGATTTTAAGCGTTCCTTATCAAGACAATCCGTCCGTCTGTCTGTTACTTAGCTAGAATGTGGAAATTTCAGAAATAATATATTTATTAAAAACGGAACAAAATTAATATTTAAAAGAGGGCGGGAGACATAGGAACTTGATTTTTTTAACGTTTTCCAAATAACAGTACCGGTAGCCTTAGTGCGCGAGTCTGACTCGTACTTGACCGAGTAAAAAGCCCGGTTTATGATACAATAAATGAATAATTTTATATAGTTAGATAAATTGTTATAGAGTTGAACTTCTTCAAACAAGATTATTTTTTCCCATGGCTCGTATAATTTTTTTACTTTTGCTTAATAATAAGCCTAAGTTCCGTTAAATGCATCGAAATAATAAGAAAACATCCGTCCATAATGAACGGGTAAAGCTGAAATTATGATGATGTGATAAGTGACTTTACTTTTCGGCATATCACCAGATAGTCTATACGCTTATTTAATCTAATATTACCAGAACAGTCGCGTTATGAAGATAGTGATGTCATAATTAATGCAACTCCTTTACCCACTGAAATCGCATAATTACACATTTTCTGTGTAACATGACGTCACTATCATCGCCATTAACGATCTATAGTTAGTGTGGGCAAAAGGAAGTCGCTTGTGTGATTTGAAAATAGACTCATTTTTGTCAAATACAAGTTAACAACTTTAGGCAGAATGCCAGATATTAAGTAGATTGGACTAGGGAATGACGTCCGAAGTAACTGAACAAGATTCTGCGAGTGTTGATATAAATTCGTGCCTGGGTTTCAAGAACGAAGTACAATTAATTACACTGCCAATAAAGTAAATCTGTTATTATCTGTGGGACAGTTTTCAAATGGCCGCCATTTTGAAACGGTAGTTCGAAAATTGTCACGAGTGCCACTTTTATGAGTTAAATATTTATTAACTTTTTAATAAACTAAATTTATTATTTGAATAATGAGTCTCTTAACATAAGGAGATACATTCACCAACATAACCCATAAAAATTATATAATATAGCCCAAAGGCGACCCGCCCCGGCTTTGCACGTATACTATACATAGTATAAGTACACATAAAAAAACTCGAAGAAAACCGCATCAAAATATTATGTTGCTTAATTTTAAAGATTTTAGCATACATAGGGATATAGGGACATATCGACTTTGTTTTATACTATATAGTGATATTCAGGCTATAAGATCAAACAGTTCTATTTTACCATCAGGATAGTCGCTATCTTATAAATAAATATAATCTCGCAGAGGTATATTTTGACATACCTCGTATAGCTCGTAGAATAGATAGCCGTTGGGGCAGAAAAGTTCTCGAGTGGCGGCCACGTACCTACTGGTAGGCGTTCAGTGGGGCGGCCCCCTACAAGATGGTCTGATGACATTATAAGAGTAGCGGTGGATGCAAGCGGTATTAGACTGGTCGAGATGGAATATCATGAAGGAGGCCTATGTCCAGCAGTGGACTTGCATTGGCTGAAATGATGATGATGATGAGAGGTATATTTATATCAATCAATTAGGTATAATTATATAAATTAAGACAAAGCTATGTTCTTTAGGTAAACTGAAAAAAAAACTCACAAGTTGCCCTATGACATAAAAAAATCGTCAAAATCAACGAGGACAATATTACGAGTAAGTTAAGGACAAAAACACGTATTTCTTTACCTTGACCACATAACCTTTAATGGTTAATTGAATAATTATCCTCCTTATAATAATTAATTACCAACTTATGGGCGTTAAGCAACTTCTTCCATTTATAAATTGTACATGCATATATATGACTTTATTAGTTTTTATATCATACTAACAACCCGCCCCGGCTTCGCACGGGTATACTATACATGTTATATACATAAAAATCTTCCTCTTGAATCACTCCATCTATT
>DVZL01001997.1:0-16253 GCA_018236625.1 Lasaia peninsularis
GCTCAGTAAACTCGCGAGTAAATGCAGAAAGCAATTTCACAAAGTCCAAGCAACGTAAAATGGAACTAATTTACTTGATAGTTTTATCTGTCAAGTAGTACTAATCAATGATTAGATAATTGATACTTTCCTCAGACTTGGTCAAACAGGCCCTAACTCTTATAAAACAAGCATATAATTTGCCTACTTACTTGATATTTATTATTATTATTTGCTTTGTTTCAGATACTTTGTGAGCACAGTACTGCAGTTCCAGATCCACAGAGCACTGTGTGAGAGGACGGGCCAATACATCCTTGGGGATCCTTCGCGGCCGCTCCATAAATGTGACATTTACCGGAACCCTGAAGCTGGAAGAATTTTAACGTGAGTATTTTAATTATAAATACAAAACATGGTCGCTAGAGCCTTGGTGGTCAACTGGTTAGCGCTTCTTCCATTAGGTAGTCCAGTTTCAAACGACGCCATGTCCCAATGAGTTTTCTAAATTAAGTACATCATAAGGAAAACGTCGTGAAAAAAACCCAAATTCGATTAATCTAGAGTAGAGCAAGCTATTGGGCGAAGGAAAACCAGGGTTTATATAACCAAATATAACGATTAAGAACATTTATCAAACGATATAGAATTTTTTACAAGAGAAAATGTTTTAAATCGTTAATTGAAAAATTGCAATATAACGTATAATTAAAATTTATTATTATCACAAAAAATATTTAAACAATCTACTGAGATCTAGATGTCTATCTGAAACCAGTATTCCAGACGATTACATAACTACAACTAAATAGTCTAGCATTGTCCTGATTTATTAAAATACCTATCGCAAGGATATTACCTAATCCATACTGGGCACAGTTAACACTTTGCGAGTTGTGTAAGTCTACACACAGACAGATAGATATTTATTTACAGTAAAGGAAACGGGAAAATTGCTTAGCAATTTGAATGTGATTGGTGTATTACTAGGATTATACTGATTGCACTTTGTATATTATATATTTAGTTGGATATCGCATTGAGATAATGTTCCGGGTTGGTAGATATAACTTTACTATGAGACGAGAATGAACAAGCAAACATGCTCTGATGTTTAGAGACAACCTTGGCTTATAAACACCATATTAGCCTAGAGCCTATATCTTAATGAAAAGCTAAAAAACGAAAAAAAAAATAGTAGAAAGAAACCTGTTGGTAAGGGAATGTGATAAAATAAAAGAAAAAATAAATTACCCTCGATTCAAGTTCGGAAAGTGGGAGAGGTTCTAGAGGTGTCGTGTTCCGGTCCGAAGGGTAAGGTAGCCGGTAGACTTGCACATAAGGTCTAACAGCCCGACCACAGACAGTGACACACCTACAACATCTAAGGTGTCTATAGGCCACGGTTGTCTCTTACCATCAGGAGACCCATGTGCCTGTTCACTGTCATATACTATAAACAAAAATTGTTAAAAACACATAATTCCTAAGGAAAAAGGTTTTGGCAATAAAAATAAGTACAACAAAATGGAAAACAAATTTTTTTTTTTTCCAAAAAACTACAGTGTGTTTAGTACATAAGAAGGCAAGTTTTAACCAAATTTCTTAAAAAAATATTTTTATGTTAAAGACAAAAATAAAAAACATTTAGCACATAAATTTTGAGGTTATATAAAAAAGAGAGAATAAAAAAGTTGTACACCTTTTTATTGTCTACAATTTAACAATTTAATTTTTTTTTTAATAAGACTTATGGTTTTGCCAGAAATAGAGATAAACCAATTTTACCCTTAAAACCTCCCCCCTTCCCACTTTCCGAACTCGAATCGAGCCTAATTTATTTTTTATTTCATTTTTATAATACTCTCTTCCTCCACCAATAGGATTTATTTTACCTACTATAATTTTTTTACGTCTCAATAATTATCGACTATAGGCTATGTATAATGTATAAATATCATCACCCCGTATTCCAATAAGCCATTCCTTAAAACCAGTGAAAGTTGCGTAAAAATCGGTCCAGCCGTTTCAGAGATTAGTGCATACAAACAGACAGACAGGTAGACAGACAGACGGACAGATAAAAAATCTAAAAAATGATGTTTTGATATACGTACCTTGTAAATATACACATGCGCATAGTAAAAAGCGTTTTTTTTAAATTACATACAGACACTCCAATTTCATTTATTTGTATAAAAGCAAAAAATTATTACATAATTTCACTAAAACCGCCTTATTACTGTAGTTCTCAAAGTACCTTCTCGATAATAAGCAGTAGTAAAATCTGTATGAGACAATTATAAAATAAATGCCCCGGACAATTGTTCTCCCGGCAGGATGTTGCCAGTTACCGGAGGTCAATATGCGGGTCGCTTAGCTATTGCCACTGATTCCTGTCAGATTATCCTATTGGATAACGTCTCCATGATTATTATATCCTATTTGACAAGTGGCTTATAGCGTTATCATGTGACGACCCCATCGCTCGCCAGTAGAATAGTTTTGACATTTAAATTTTTGGATTGTCCCTAAGACATTAGCGTTCGACGCTAAGAGTTCTTTTAGCAATTCTTTTTTAACCAACTTCAAAGAAGTTAGGAACTTTAGGTGTGTCATGTAATATTTTTACAAAGATTAGTCACACTCATATCCAACGAAAGGGTAGGCAGAGGTGCATATTCACCCACAGATAATAAAAATTAATTGTATATTATGTTCGACATAGCTCAATGGTGGTTCCGTATAAATTTTATGGCATTTGGATCAGTGTTTTTTTTAAATATTTACAAAAATAAAAAGTAGTAATATTAAGTAACGTTAATGACGTAAAATCATTTTTTGCAGTTTAAATTACGAACTCTTAATTCAAATTCTATGTTCTTCCTCAAACTCAACTCTATTTTTGTACCAAATTCATCAAAATCTAATCAGTGGTTTAGACGTGAAAGCGTAACAGACAGACCGAGTTACTTTCGCATTTAGATTCGGATGTGCACACAATCTCGTATTAATTGGTACAGAAAAGCAGTCTTATCGTTAAGTTGCGATCTCTGCCAGACATCCCTAGCGAAATTAAGACATAAAACAGATAGTAACAAACTAAATATTTACAAACAAAATAATTATGTACAGATCGTAAATAGGTAATGAAATACAAAAACCATGCCCCTAAAGGTAATAGATATTACACTCCTAACAAAGACCTGTCCCAAATATGGAGTATCGCTAACTCTTTCTAAACAGCCTCCCTCTCTTTCTACCTTTGAAAAAGAGATAGATGTTTAATATCGCGAACAGGACAATGTTAGGAGTTTAAAATCTAGATAAAAAAATCTTTAGTCTTACGACAAAACATAGACACAAAGCAATGAGTATATAACTCCCCGTGTTGATCCGGGTCTTCTGTGTAAAATAGACCAACTGCCTTTCTACCAGACTGCTCGTAAGAGGCTAGCATAGGTTAACTGAGTCACTACCAACATGACCACTGGTGGTAGAGTGCTGTGCAGCAACTCACCCGGGTAGGGATCACCATCTTACCTATTCCTACGACATTGTCGTGTTCCGGTCCAGCGGGTAGGGTAGCCGGTAAAGTTACACATAAGGTCTAACACCCATAGGGCAGCGGTGCACTTACAATATCTATAGTGTTTATAGGCGGCGAATGATACCATCAGGAGACCCGTGTGCCTGTTCGCTGTCTTATACTATAAAAAAATCCGCACCTACAATATCTATGATGTTTATAGGCCACTCTTGTCTTTTACTATCAGAAGACCCGTGTGCCTGTTCGCGGTTTCATCGTGTAAAAAAATCCCTTAACTCTTTTAACAAACGTCTTAGGTCATTTTTACGGTGCCCTAATTATATTGCCCTTATTTTGCAAGCTACGCAGTTGCTGGGCTGCCCACTCAGAGCAGATACAGTTTCAAATGTCCAATATCATATTGTAACAATTATTATTACATAACATTCGCTTCAGTTTTATTTTTCACACTAGCGTCAGGTTTCCGCTAGAATTTTATTTCAAATTAAACAGGTGTAACTGAAAAACACAAATACCTCTTTCTAGAATTTATTTTATTGATTACCTATAAAAAAATTAAGAAAAAAAATCGTTTTTATATTAAATAAATAAATATCTTTGGAAAAATAACTAACTCCAAAGTAAACAAAATATATGCTTGTATTATGGGAGTTATTAAACGATACTAAATACATAGAAATACTTAAATAGATATTTAAATATATTTAATAAACACCCAGACCTGGAAAAACAAATATATATCTATGTTCCTCACACAAATGTCTGCCGCCTTTGGGAATCAAACCCGAGCGTCGCAGTTAGTCGGTGGCATTAGACGTGTACCCTTTAATAATTAATTAATACAATAGTTTTGTAACTATTTCATAATTATAAAAAACGTCAGTTTATAAATATTGAAATACCTAGTTTTTGCCGTATAAAACATGAATTCTTAAATTAATAGTAAGAAAATATCCGGTAGCCCAGTGGTATGCGCTTTGGACTACCATTTTGGTAGTTCGGGCTCGAACCCTGCAATGTACCAATGAGTTTTTCTAACTAAATTACATTTTCTAACTGCTCTTACGGTTTTTAACCCGGGATTTGTGCACGATATCTATTTATTATATTTTTTCGCTTTTTACAGCATCATCAGGGCTTAAACTTGAGTTACAACATTTTTATAATATTTTAAATGATATACGTAGTTTTTCGCAAAATTAAAAATCGAAACCAGTCGGCTATTTCAAAAATAATTTTCAATTATAAGTTATTTAAAGTATATGTGTTTTTCATTTAAAATATGAATATGTGGAATATGAAGTTTCAGCAAGCGCTAACGATGAGCAATATAGAATACAAGTTTTCATCGCTGTTGCAACGTTAACGCAGTCGCTTACTGCGTTTATTGAGTACCAGTGTAAAAGTTCTGCCGCGATCGGCGTGACACTTTAGCTCCTAATTACATATACAGGCTCACTGGTAGGAAACCATAGTTATGGGTCACTTGCGAAAACAACGAACTACACTAAGCCATTCGTTAGGGTTGTCACATCTTCGATAATATGACAATCACATCTATTCATATATAATTTATGAATTTCTAAAGAAAAGAAGTACACTTTATATATGACGAAAGTAGTGATAATGTTGCGTTGCAAACCAAAGGCTATGTTAAGCCACTAACTTATCCTTCTAATGGAACATAACTGTGGCGAAATCTGGTGTTATAACTGTAGAAATAGTTAAGGTAATAGTACCAATCTCCATAAATTGGTACTATTGTCGTCGGCGCAATACTACGATCCCCTCTTAATCCATTGCTTACAGACAAATCAGATTCGTAGAATCAGAGCCGACGCTCTGATTCTACGAACTTTGTAAGAAAACTTTGTAAGCGCTTGCGCGGTTAAATAGTTCAGTTATTTATTTGCCATATAAAAATATATATTTGTGTTTATTTGTGTATGTTTATACTTACTAATTATTAATTTACGTGTTTTAAATAAAATAAAAGATAATTTATTAGATTTTTAAAAGGTGTATTTCGTGAAACGCTACAAGCTCTTGGTAAATATTCTTCAAAAAGCTCAAGACCGGAAGCGGTCATCATAGTTTCGGATATTATCTATAATTTCCAAATATATAATTGTATGTTCATTATAATACTAATTTATTTAAAAGCCGTAAAACTATAGAAAAAACTGACATTGAATTCATTATATCAAAATTATTTTTTTGTTTATATTCCAAAAAAGGTACTTAATAAATCGCCACAATATTTATAGACAACCACACTTGGAGCTATTATACAAAATAAAAATCAAAACCATTGAGAAATGACTTCGTAATCGCGTAATAATCAACGAAAAATGAAGGTCTAAGAAATATAAAGACCAATTAAGAACCTCTATTTGCAGCCAGTTAAAAAAACGAAAAAAATAATAAAACGATTGTATCCCAAAATATTTTGTTGTTTTTATTTGTGTTCGGTTGTTCTCTATGCCAGTGTATAACAGAAGAACCAACCTCCAATAATTGATCTAATTACTTAGTTCATCGCACCTAATGAATCTCATTACTATAATAAGTAATGAGATTCATTAGGCGCGATAAGGTAGCAAATTCTGACAACCCTAGTGGGAATCTAAAATGTTGATTCTATGGCTAATGAATATATAGCGGTAAAATCTCCTGAGTTACCAGCAACCGACCCCCATGTCGTTTGATACAGGAACGGGATAAGGCAGCTTTATCCCGTTTCTGTATTTTTTTATAGAAAAGGAGGTAAACAAGCAAAGAACGACTGAAATACTAGAGGTGCACAATTGTGTACCCCTAGTATTGCGTTGCTGACCCTTAAAAAAAGAGTGCCTTCGCTCACTTTTTAAGGTAAATATCAATGTAGGTATATGATGAAGTAGTAAATTAATCTCACAAAGCAAATTTCAGTTTATATTTTATCTAGATACATCAGTAAAAACCGTCTTCAATTTGATTATTATCATGTGGTATATGTATTATTTTAAATAAAAATTAAAAACACAATCAATTCAATTACGACATTATTTATATAAAAAAATATTTAAAAAATTTAATTGAAGCTTATAATTGAATTGGGAACCTCCACTTATTTGAATTCAACTAAAATAACGGGATAAGACCAAGACGAAGAAGAAATTATTTCTTAACCCAAGCTAAAGATGTTTAAAATTGGTTATTCAGGTCTCAAATACAGGTCATTGTTAGAAGTGTCATCTCTAGATCCTTAAGATTCATGGTTTGGTCAAACAGAACGAAATAGCTCTAGTGACATTTTAGTGGTCTCAATATTTGGTTCGCATTTATCTGTCGTAGCCATCAGTTTATGTAACTACCATTTGCGACAGTGGTTTATTAGAACAAGAATAGTAATACCACAACAATGCGTAGATTTAGACAATCAGCATTGTCAAAATTTGTCAAAATTCTATTCTTTTAGGCAACTTTTTATAAAGGAATAAAAACTTTTCTTTTAGTTGGGTCGGTTCGCTAGTCTATATATTATAAAACCAAAGAGATATAAACTAATGTATCCTCCTCCTGCTCTTATAAATTATAATGTGTATGTACCGTTTAATCGATAAGCTATTATTCTATATTTTTCATAATATTCATTTTAAATTAAAAATAAGATATACATTGTTATTAAATATTTCGGACGAGCAGTATTAATATTTTAACTTTTTCGAATAAATATTAATAAAGTATATTAATCATTATTAAATATTCGAATATAATTGCATCATTAAAGTAATTTTACGTCCAAATATTTTTTTCATTGCGCAATATCCCGATTACAGTCTGTTGGAATTATGTTGCATTTTACAAGTATTACAAGTATTATTGCATAAAAACTAATGGCTAAACAAATTATTTTAAATTGGGTTGTAGCTTTACAAAAGACTAGATATACAAGGTAATATATTAATTTGTTGATTAATTAATTAATCTACCGGGCCGGAATGGAATTTAATGATTTATAATTGAAATCTACACATTAATCATGGCATAATTACTACGTACCCAATATACTATTACATAATGTTCAACTACGCGATATTTCGTTGTATATTTCTATAGTATAGTGAAGCAAGAAGGGGTTGAATAATACATTATTTTTTCCTAAATTCAACGATTTGCTTGTAAGCTTTAGAGCGCGAATGATGCCATAGATGGCGCTGTTTAAACATTTAAAATTAGAGAAACCACTTACGCTAATAACTAATTTAAGTATAAAGAATGATTTTCATATTCAATATGGAATTAAATATCAAGTAAGAAACGAGTTCTATACTGTTTGTCTTATAAGGTGCAGCTACGAGTAATATTTTGGAGATTTCACTCCTAACATCGACATGTTCAGAATATTTATTATTGTCAACTCTTTTTAAACGTCAACGTCAACAAATTGGCCTTGTGAGAGTGAGACAGCCGGCCCTGTGAGATGTTTAATATAGCGTACACATCTTTAGATGTGTATTCACAAGATCTTTATCTTCATAGTTTTGATCAAAACCTTTTCTGTTTATAATTATTTCTACAGTTACTTTGCTAGTGAACCCTAAAAACGTGTAGGTATGCTACTCAAGTAACCTGTATTATGAAACTACTGTAAAACAATACCGTCTGATATTGATACCAATTATGTAAAACGCTTCCTTCATTACCTATGGACTACTTTCTTATTTCACCTCCACAAAACTGGTTTTATATTACCGCATGCCCCAATGGCCTAGTGGTTCATTATAAATATCTCTGGACAAAGAAAGCATATTCTACCGACGATATTATGTGCCATTATGTGTCAGGTGGCAAGTCCGTCGTCATATACAGATCCCGGGTTTCTTATTGGTTAAAAAAACTTATTGGTGCACGGTGGGGTTCGAACTTGAACTACTCGAATGAAAGTCCGAAGCGAGTACCACTAGACATACGCGAAGACTTTTTAAAATCGATCCAGTAGTTTCGCAGCCTATTCAATACAAACAAACAGACAATCAAATCTTTCCTTTTTTATGGGAGAAGACAGCGAACAGGCGCACATCCTAATGGCAAGAGACAACCGTGGCCTATAGAGACCACCGAAGATGTAGTTACGCCGCTGCCCTGTGGTCCTTATGTGCAAGTCTACCGGCTACCCTACCCTCCGGACTGGAACACGACAATGTATATCTCGTGTTGGTCCACGTAACTAGAGTAGTACTAGTAAGTAGTAACGTAGCAGACTAAACAAGCAATACCGCTATTACACTTTTTCAATTTCTTGTACTCATAACGTCAGTCCTTTTCGAGTCGAGAATTATAAAAGCTTCCGGTTCGCAAAGCAGTATTCTTTGATTTTCTTTTATTTCACTTTCTATAATACGAAATAATATTATAGACTATCTGTTGCCCGCGACTCCGTCCCCGTGAACTATAATCTCGTTGTGGAAGGAATGTTATTTCTATAGCTTATGTGTTATTCTGGTGTATAAGCTAGAACATCGCTAAATTTCATCAAAAATCGTTTAGTAATTTTGGTTTGATTGAGTAACAATCATCTATTCACTCACCCAGACACTTAAACTTCCGGAATACAACACATATATACACATGGAAATAAAATTGGACTGTCAGTTTGTAATATTAAAATAATTGCTTTTTATTTAATGCATATGTTACTTACATCTACAAGGTACATGTATCAGAATAACATTGTTTACAATTTTCGTCTGTCTGTTTGTTCTGTCTTATCTGTGGAACAGCGGTACTGATTTTGACGTGACTTTTACGAGTAGATATCTAATGTATCAAGGAGTAACTTAGGCTACTTTTATTATGGAAATATGTAAAAAAATCGAATCAAACGCGGACAAAGACGGGAGCAAAGCTAGCTTATAATATTATTATAGATCTACCCTCTATATTAACGAAAATAGGACCACTCGATGGAAATAACTCAGGTCAAGGCGCTTCGATGGCGGTTTTATTGAAAGGCTTAGATAATTAAATTGTCCTCGATAATAATAATATTAACATCCGTGTATAATCATTTATTGCGTAGTAAATATAAGATACATAGATCGGTAATACATAGCCTATATATAGCGACCTTGTCAGAAATTTCTATGTATTAATGCAAATTATCAAACTGGGTACTTTGTTTCTATCCGCGTTTGTGTTTGTCATTGTCGTGTTCCAGTATATTAGGAGTACATAAGATTTGGAACTCCAGGTTCTGGTTAGCATTATTACAGAAAATAAATTAATATGGTCACGCTTCTATCCCCGAAGGGCAGGCAGAGGTATATTTAATTTATTATTTGTTATTATTATTATTTGCCATAAGAAGCTTTTAACAAATACAGTGTCACATCTCATAAAGCTCACATTGCATCTTTGAGCTTGGGGGCGACTGAAAAACAGTATTAAATGGTCAGCTTCTGTGGGCTATTTAAGATTTACTAAATCCGCTCCTTTTGCCAAACCAAATAAAGTTATGGTTTTACACTTTGGTTTTCTTATCTATCTTAAGGCTAAAATTGATTTATACTTTTTTTATGTCAATAATTTATTTTATTGTTTTTCAGTCTAAAAGTTTGTAATAGTTTTGAGTGATTTATTCTATATTATCTTATGGAAATAAATGTTTTATTTATCTTATATATAAAATTCTCGTGTCACGATGTTCGTTCCCGTACTCCTCCGAAACGGCTTGACCGATTCTCATGAAATCTTGTGAGCATATTGAGTTGTTATGAGAATCGGTCAACATCTATTTTTCATAGCCCTAAGTGCAGGCGCTATGAAGTCGCTGGAACAGCTAGTTCATTTATATATTGACCCACGATTAGTCAACGATATTAGGTACCATGATGGACAAAAAATGGTAATGGTAATGATCTATCGCCCTCAAGGGGATTCAATGTCGAACTTTGACGCACTAACTCTCGGGTTCGATTCCCAGTTAGGACGACTTTTTCTACGAGTTTTTTCAGTTTATCTGAAAAACATAGCCTGTATACGCCGACGGATACAAGCTATTTTTCAGATAAACTGATCAAGTGTCTAATTTTTTTTAGCTTTTAGACGCTCTCCCACCCGCTATAAATAACAATGTCACATGACGTATTTTTTCTCCACTATCTAAAGGACAAAAACCAATTAGTCCCCATGATGCTCGAGTGACTACACATTTTGCTTGCTGCCCTTACTATTAAAAAATAATTTACAAAAAATCATTAACTAACAATGAACTTGAAGTCAGGTTTTTGCAGTGTCACAGCATTTAAGTTATTGTAATTGAGTAAAATATTTTTTAGGCGTATCATGGAGCGGGGTTCGTCTGCTCCCTGGCAACAGATCCTACAGGAGACCATTGGGGAAGGTAGACTCAATGGTGAAGCCTTGAGGGACTACTTCCGTCCACTGGAAGACTGGCTGCGCAGCGAGAACCTCAGAACTGGAGAGTACTTGGGATGGAGTTATGATGGAGACTATTGTAAATTTAGGTAAGAGTACAAATAGCCTAAGTTACCTACTAGCGAATATCCCTTCAAAATCGGTCAAACCGTTCCATTAATTAGTTGAGACAAACAGATGGATAGACAGTCTAAAAATGTAAATATGTACCGTGTATATACCGCATAATATATTCGCTCTGGTGGAAATATAGCCTATGTCACTCAATGACAATTTAAATCTGTAATATCTTCAAATATATTAATTCAAATCTCATATAAAGGACCATATTCATCTATATGCCAGATGTTAGCTTCTTTGTACGAGTATTTTGGATATCACACTCTATTTTAAGGACATATTTTGTCCTTTCGAAAGCTAACCCGAAATTCGACACTTGGAGAAAATTTTCTGAATTTGTCATGACTAAAATTCATCCATACATTAAAGTTATAGGCGACATAAAACAGTGCAGTAAAGAGAGTTACATAGATATGCCTATTACCAAAAATAAAAAAGTTGTTAACCTAGATGACTGGTGGATCTAGGATAGTTTTTGCAGCTTAACTACGTTTTAATTATAAAAATGTGTCTATGGAGACTAATATATCGTCACGCTTGTATCTCTGAATGGGTAGGCAGAGGAACGCAATACAACCACATTTACCTGTTAATTAAATCTGATGACGTGACACTTGGCAAGTTTGTCGCCATTTTGTTAGGTTATGTGAAACTGAAACTTATAACATTTACAATATTTTATAATTTTGTTCAACTTATAGCTTTTTGCTATTATTGAAATTAATTTCATTTTTTTTTCTAGTATCGAGACCGCCGGCCTGCAAGTGTATGGAGGATTCTATAACGCAGCTTCGAAACATTATGACGTCACAACTTTCCTAACCTTACTTATATCCTCTGCATTGACGACAATCACCGCTCTACGCTGGAGATAAATTTTGTCCTTATCAGCTATATTATGATATATGGAGCAAGGGTCATATTCTCAACTTTACTTACAATTGTTTATTAATTACATTTCAATCAGCTGAAAAGTATATGTAGTAGTGGTACTTCCAAATGGAGACGACCTACGAGGCGAACATAGGTCTTTAGGGTAGCCAGTAGACTTGTCAAACAGCCCTACCACGGACAGTGTGTCTATAGACCAAAAGCTAGTCACTCATAATTAGAAATTCGAGTTCACTCAGCCAGCTGAAGTCATTCTTCCATAAGAAATAGTTGTGTCTTTTGATACACTGCATTCTTAATGCGAACTTATTGTAAGGTGCAATTGTAAGTGAATATACGGAATAGCCACCCGAATTAAAAACAAAAGACATTTTTTATCTTGCATTTGTGAAAAACACTTAAATATTTGCGTTATTATTTTAAATGTTTAAATTTGTTTAAATAATATTAAGAAAAATATTTAATACATTTTTACAATTTCCACAAAATATACCCCTTAATATTTTAATTCTACTCTGTCTTGTAAATAAATTGTTATACCTAACTACGGGTTGGATATTAACAAGCAATATATAATAATAATATAAAGGTAATGACAATTGATCCAGAATGGTTTTATTTCAGAAATAATGGTTGTTAATAATATTATTATAATCTGAATACTTTATATGTTTTATTTTTGAAAAAATTATTACTCAAAAAGTTGTGATAAGCTTTTGACAAAATATTCTTACGTCCGTTTTTACCAAACATCCCTCAATTTTAAGGTACCTTTTGATAATATTCAAGACACAACTAAAATTAATTTAGATTTGCCCAACATTTAAGAGACGGCTTTCAGTCAGCCTTAAAATTAAGGCCTTTAGTGAAAACGGGCATGAGTCATAACTGAAATAGTTACTTTTAAAATGTGTTGTCCGTAAATACATGACAATATAAGGCTACTTAGTACATAAATATAACATACTAAAATGAGAGCATAAATTGCGAAAAAAAATGTAAAAAAATTAACTAACAAAACTATTCACTTTATAAATAGTGTCAAATAAATTTGTATCTTTAGATAAATAAGCTATAATATATTTTTGTAAAACATTTTAAAGCAAAATGTACCCAATAATTATTCTATTATAAAAATAAAAATTTTGTTGAAAAAATTTTTTTTGTCCTTATACTTAGACATACTTTCGATAAATAGTAAATAAAAATGAACATCTATTTTGTCGGGTTACTTATAACCAAAAGAAGTTTTTCTTGGAAAAAAACTGACAAATTCAAGGAACATAAGAAAAAAGAGCTCTTTATCGTATCCATAAAACTATTATTAGCTATCAATATCAAATGCTTTGTTTGCCGGGTCATCTAGTAATATATAATAAAATAAACGATATACGCACACTTTATAACTCGATTATGTTACAAAATTGTGTAATATCAAGGGCGTGCACTCCATAGAGCCACATAAGCCCTGTTTATGCTTTGAGACAGGATGTGATCTGATATATGTAATTAAACTTCGACATTTCACTAACATGATCACGTCATAATCAATGAAACTAAATAAAAAAGCCAAAAATTGTAACCGAGTACTCCGTCGCATACCCATTGTCATAATCTTGTGCACGGCGCTGTGTAATATATTATAATATTATGTTTTTGTAATATTATAATATTTCTGAAAAATTACGAACGTAATATTATGAATATTATAATTTTTAAAATACACATAAATTTCCTTCCCTCATCCTCCTCGCCTGTAAAGAGCGCTTTCATTATCCTTTGAAAAAAGTATTTTAGGAGTGAAATGAAATATTGTTCGGACATTAAAATGAATTATTGATAAGGGAACAATTTTGTTATAATCAGGGTATTTTGTATTTTCAGAGTATTATAACGTTGTGTAAATAACAAATAAATTTAAAATGAAATTGGTGAGTTTCATTCAGTATTTACCTCACTTTGTTTATTTTCTGTCTTAGAAAAGATGGCCGACACAGTGCTCGAAAAAACATCTGATTAGTATTTCAAATTTATTTATTATATTTCAATCGCTAAAAGTAGTACCAAGTACAAAACTAGAAAACGATTGAACCGATTCTGATAAAAAAAAACTGCGAAAGTTTCAAGGATCATAGGAAAAACAGTTTAATTTTTCCCATCCAAACCGTTATTAGCTGTTAATGTCATTCAAAACATTCAAATACAAGCAATGCTTATGAGTTTGTATTCGCATTAACGAGTTTGTAATTTCAGTGTTTGTCATTATAGTGTTTCTTTTTGGTGGCCAATAAATGACATAATATTTGAAATTCCGAATTATAGTCGGCATCATTACTGAATTAGCCGACCATATTGGGTCCTGTATGACAAGTGGCAAGTCTGCCGCCATATCTGGACACAAATCCAATTCCCGGGCAACATGATGTTTTTCAAAGAAACTGTAAAAACTAGTGAGATAAAGTTATCCCACCCGGAAATCGTATTTTGCACTTCGCTCTTCAAAGTTGAACACCGGCTAAACTCGACTATAGAGGCTTACAAATCTATACAAATAAACAAAATTAAATAACCGCTTTTTACTATATTCCTATGTATGTTTACAAGGTGCATAAACCGAAATATGTTACATAATATGTTTTTTAGAATTTTTATCTGTCTGTTTGTGATCGATAATCTCTGAAACGGTTCCACTGATTTTCACGGGACTTTCACTGGTAGATAGCTAATTTAGTAAGTAACGGATTAGGCTACTTTTATTCTAGAAATGTGTAAAATGAAATAATAACTTAAAAACGCGGACGAAGTCGCGGGCACTGCTAGTCTTAAATATAAGCAAAAATGTGGTTTTTGGCATGAACTCGATAACTGCACCATTCTGCAGCCGGATCTTAGACTATAAGCACTTCGCATTTTTGTAATGCTAGTGACGTTTTTGATAAGCTTGTTCTCTACGCGTTATCAGCGTGCTACGGAAACACGGATTGAATGCATTTTTATTGCACTACATATAAACCAACTGATATTTAATTGAGTTATATTCTAATTTTATTTCGAACACACGTACCTATTCGGCAAATAAATAATGTTCATTTCATTGATATAATATATATTAGTTGTAAACATAATTAAAAAGCGGACCCCGGGTTTCCACGTTAAAATGTGAGGAATAACCGGGAATAACGCTCTGGTGATGATGATGAAACATAATTAAAAAAACCGGCCAGGTGCAAGTCAGACGCGTAGACGAAGGATTCCGTATTATTATCGATGAAAACAGCAAAAACGTTTGTCGTATTTTATTACGATTTTTACTATTTATTTTATTACGTTTTTAGTATTTCTTGTTACAGCAATAACAGAAATACCTCGTCTATGAATTAAATTGAATTTCAACCGTCTAGCTATTATTTTTATTTATTCAATCTTTTTTGTACATACATATACAAATATGTTTTACAAAATGCGAGCTTAATGCATAAAGCATTCTCTACCAGCCAATCTTTGGACCAACAGCAAAAAAAGAAACGATAATGGCATATGCATAATAAAGAATCAATAAAATTAGAAACAATATAAAAAAACAAGAACCTAAAAAAAACTAAAAATGTATCTAATTACATTTATAATATATAAAATAAAAAAAAAATGAGTGTTTAGTTTGCTAAGTTAACCCCGTAATAAGCAGTTGTCGGACACGTCTTTTAAAACTTTGAATGCAATTGCTCCAAATGAGAAGAAAATTCATTGCATAGATAGCTATCACGGTTCATTGGATACAGCCTGGTGATAATCTGACAGACAGTCTTAGTAATAAGGTTCCGTTTTTCCACTTTATTAACGGAACCCTACAAAAAAGACAAGCGCCAGAGGCTCTGTCGCCGGGATTAAGAAATCCAATGCTAATGCTGAAATAACTATTTCACTGTGATGCATAGCACAGTAACACCTTGACATGTGAACTCTCATTTCGGTAGTTCGGGTTCGAGTCCTGCCATGTACCAATGAGTTTTTCTAATATTTTCTGAGTGCTCTTACGGTGAAGGAAAACCGGGATGTCTCCTGTTAAGACCGTTAACCGTGTAAGGTCCCGGGTTCAATTCTCAAGTTGGGCAACTTAAGTGTTTTTCACATTATTCTGATTAAACATTACATTGCCCGGGGTTGGAATGTGACCGAAGCGACGATAGGCTTGCCACCTATCACATTATGAGCCCTAGTACCTTGGCTAATCGTGGGTATTCTAGTATATCTACTGGACTTACGAGTCGTGGAAACACTAGCACACCACTGC
>DVZL01001998.1:0-16238 GCA_018236625.1 Lasaia peninsularis
AATTTTATGCTCCTGCGTCCGCGCAATTTTCGTAAAAAGGGGTCCAAAGTTTTGGCATCACGTATTAATATATAGATTCTGTATATTTTTAGTATTTGTTGGAACATTATATATTATCTGTGAAAATTTCGACTTTCTATCTATCACGGTTCATGAGATGCAGTCTGGTAAGAGACAGACAGACTGATAGAGGGACAACGAATACCGTTTTCACCCTTTTGGTACGGTTCCCTAAAAACCAATTATATATTTCCCTTGGTCAATTATTGAGATAATTATTATTAGAAGAAGTTCTCATGTGAGGAAATACTGGGATTTTTTTTAAAGAAAATGGGAAAAAATCACATTAATTATTCAATGTCAGGCGGTACGGAGTTCGCCGGGTTAGCTAGTTTTGTATAATAACGCAGTTGATGACAATTTTTAATATTCATACTACATGTTGGTCCCAGAATAGAAAAGGAGATATTAACAATTTACTTATTTCATACCAAGTTATCTGTTACCAATCAACTAATTTCCTTACAAGCAGCTAAAACTGACTCTGACTAGGTCGTTGAGTTTTGCTATGGCTCACTCACTCAGATACATGCATCCATAACGTTAGTGCTCGCCTCTGCTGTGTTCCAGTCTAGCCGTGTATGTAGCTGGTATACTTGAGACTTTATAACCCAGCCTCATATAGGAAACGCAGCATTTGTGGTATTAGTATATTAGTTTATTAAATTGTTGCTTCATTTCAATTAACGTTTGGTTTTGGTAAAGTAATCACAGTCCGTAGTAATATATTATTGTCAGAAATAACTTCTGTAACCCGTTGTCGCTGTTTATTTATTAAAGCGCCATCTATTTGCTACGTGATTAAAAAATCTTGTAATTCAGTTCCGCGTATTATGATACCGTCTCACAGCCGGACACGATATATGTATTATTTTATAAAAGCTTCAGCTTCGAATTAAGTTTCCAATTAAACAATAATATGTAAAGTTAGTATTTTTTATGGGATCAGGAAGCAAACAAGCACACAGCTCTCCTGATGGTAAAAGACATCCTATCTTTAGATGGCCTATAGACACCATAGTTATTGTAGGTAAGTCGCTGTCCTGTGACCGAGTTGTTAGGCCTGATGTGCAAGGTCACCGACAACCCTACCCTCCGGACCAGAACATGACGTTGTCATTATTGTGGCAGGAATAGGTAAGGTGATGGATCCCTACCCAGGCGGGTTCCTGCACCGCACTCTACCACCAGTGGTCTTGTTGGCAATGACCTTGATAACCTATGCTCGCCTCTTACGAGCTGCCTGGTAGAAAGGTTACAAGGGGAAAAAATTGAGTTAAAAATAGGCGTGCTGTTTTGGATCTCGGGCTATGATTGCGTAATTAACGAAACTTTAATATTCATAATGTTTTATAATAAAAACCATTAATAAATGGAAATATTGGAAAATTTCTCGGTAAATATTTTCCAACGTACGCTTACCTTCAGTAGATTATTTTAATCCAAATAATCATTCAATATGGTAGTAGCGTCATAGACAACATACACAAGTGTTATCGGCGG
This sequence comes from Lasaia peninsularis, assembly GCA_018236625.1. NCBI lineage: Eukaryota > Metazoa > Arthropoda > Insecta > Lepidoptera > Riodinidae > Lasaia > Lasaia peninsularis. The sequence continues at coordinate 1,564 of DVZL01001998.1, forward strand.
GGTTGTTATCGGAACATAAGTAGGCCTCGAAGGTGGGTCAATAACGTTCGTTGACCCGCCTTACGCCGCACGTGCTGACCTCGCAATTCTCTCTCCTTCCTCTACGACCACCCCCTTCAACAACTTTGCGTAACTGTGTTATATAACCGAGAGGTTTAGGAGTGCACTTCTTAATGAAATAAACACTTTTCTACGAAAACACGAAAAAAGCCTTTGATTCAGTTATCAGTCTGGACTTTGAATAACAATACTAGCACGCATATTTTTTTCACGTGTAGAGAGACTCTCTCTCAGAGATAGAAAAATAGAGATCATCAATTCGATTGTTTTTTTTTGTTTTTGTTTCTCTACTTAACACTCGGACTGCTTCCTAAGTTCTTTTCAATCCGATCCATTTCAATTATTGCATGTTTTACGTGATCACAATTCAACAAATGAATTTTGATAATTCTTATAATTTAAGATAGGTACTTCAGAGGTGTTCCCATTTTTGTTTATGAAAGAGGAGGCAAACGGTAACCTGATGGTAAGTGATCATCACCACCACCCACGAACACCCACAACGCCAGGAATATCACAGATGCGTTGCCGATGTTTTAGGGATGAGTATGCTCTTTTTTGAAGGTTCGTAAATCATATATGTTTAAAAATAACGCCGCTGGTAATTCGTTCCACATACGTGTTGTACGAGGCATTTTGCCTTAGGAATTGCTTGGTTGAGGAGCGCCACGCATCAAGGCGATTGATGTCATATTTTAATCTCTGTCCGAAAGCGAAGTCTTAACATAAAACTCAGCGGCAGCAAAAGCGGCTTCTCCGTGAAAAATGCGATAAAATAACTAAGTAAATAAAACTATATCAATTTTATGATTATTGATCGGCTCTGTTTGAAAAATCAACAAAAATAATAACTTGTTTACTTGGGCCACATAAAAATGAAACTGAAGGTATAATATTTTTTATTAAACACAAATACACTTACTAATTTATAACATTATTCATAAATAAGTACATTTATCAAATAAACAAAAATCGAGGAAAAATAATGATAAAAATACTTACAAAATAACTAAAATTTTTGTTATGTTTGTAAAAACGAATAACATCGCGTTTTCAAATGAAATGAATGACACAAGCAATGAAACAAACATATGACGTAACAAATTAAATTTATTATTTTAATAGCTACTATCCGCGGCTTTGCTTTGTTTTTATTATGTTATGCTCTTCTTAAGAAGCATTATTTCATTTTATGTTTTCATTTAACAAAATGTCGAACAAGTAAATGGTAGAACGTTACTAAGAGACAGAAACATAGAACAATATTTAAATTGCTTTATAAAACGTTTTATGTGTCTGCATGATTTAACTAATTTCTCAAACAACTATGTATTCTTATGGATAAAAAAATCTCAAGCCATACATCTAAGCAGTGGAGCAAATTCATCTGGTTCTCTTATAATTGAAGACCATCTAAATCCTATGAAACTGCAATACAATTGTCATCCAGAGACCATTAACATGTTATTGATTCGAGCGCTTTATAAGCCGGTGCAATCTGTTGTGGTTCTCGTCTCAATGCCATATTCCTGGAGTTATATTTATCAGTCTAGTGGGGTGGGAGGGCAGTACCGCGCAGGTTCTAGGTGGGTCAAAGACGTTCGTTGACCCGCTGCAGCCTGCCCTGAAACTAGGACACGGCTAATACGTCCCTACAGCTCGAAGCTTCGATCGTATGACATTTTGTGTACGACGCAATTCGTTTTGTTTTGTTGTAAAATAGTATTATTATATATTAATAATTATGTAAACATATTGGTAAATAATAATATAATTTATGGTGATTATTTAATCGCAATAAATTAAATAAAAATAAAACAATGTTTTGATAATCGGATTTCAAGAAAATATTACTAATTTTAAATGTCAAATAAAATCCTATTTACATACAGGGTATTTAAGATCAAAATTCATCATTATAAATACTAGATTATATCATATTTATTAAAAAGTAATTTAGTAAAAAAGTATATTAACTTTAAAATTAACATATAGTTTAAAAACAAAATCTATCCATTATACTGACTGGTTCAGAATCATAACAATAAAAAAAAATCATTCTTACTTACTTCATATTTTTACAAGCAATTTTATGAAGATAAAATTCTAAAATCTACATAGATCGTTAAACGTATTTCGCAAATACCACTTAAATAATATTGTTTAGTTAATTACCTATTATGCCCTATAGGTGTTGTATCAAAATAGTAAAAATATTTTAACAACGTGGGTAATTCTATAATATACAAATATCTCGATTCGGCACTGGCATAGATTGTATCAAACATTAACATTGCCATGCGACTACAATTATAACATTTGTGGTCAACTTTAAATTAATGTTGCCAGTTAAAATATAAGAAGAAGAACGTATTCCGCAACAATAAGATGTATCAACATAAAATTACCTCAGCATAGTGCAAAGTACACGCAAGTACCGAGTACGGGAGCCTTCGCTCATGTACTCGTAAAAGTAGATAGAATGTCTAAGTCAGCCAGGCCAGTAGGAGCCAAGGCTAGGTTGTGCAACCGTACCAAACTATTTTAAACTCTATTTCTAACTACACAGAATACAACGAAGCGTGACACAGGGCTTCAATGACGTTCGTTGACTCGAGCGTTCGATGTCGGCGCATTTCTGTTTTCCTTCTCTGTTTTCATACATTGATATTAGAAACCATTTACGCTTATTTCATAGAATACTATCTTGTTTACGAGTTAAATAAAACTATAGTGAGTTAATGGATGCCTGGGATTGGATCTGTGCACTATATGGCAACGGACTTGCCACCTGTGACTTCATGGAACCTAATATCGTCAGCTAATCGTGGGTGCATGTGTGCATACCGATTCGGGGATATGTGATAAAACTTCACAGTAGCTTATACATTATTGTTAGTATCAGAGTACACAAATTAGTAGGAACTTTATAGGATATAATGTTTAACAAAACGAACGACCTCATAAGAAAACATTAATATCGAAATAATAACCTTGATGAAATTCTACCTAAAATTACTCATATTCGTAATTGTCTTATAGTGATTCTGGTTTCTTGTCTTACTTCTTAGTTTAATAGAATTAAATATATTTTTGAAGAAAGAGAGTTTTTTTTATGTTCAAAAGACTTTGAGTTTCATTTTTATTTTACATCCAATTTTTTTAGTCTTTGTGCTTTCGTAATAGTGTTGATAAATTTATTTCTATTTTAATTCCAAAATAAAATCCTTACAGCTTCTAAAAAATCATGATAAACCAGATAGTCTTTTGAACTAGATTTGAAACTGGAAATCAGATTAAAATGGAAGCGAAAAAATAAAAACGATTTCATAAAATCCATCCTAGGCTTCATAAGACTGAGCTTTATAAATAATAAAAAAAAGTAATTTCTCTTTGAAAATATTTGATGACATATGCATTAATAACACATGTAATTGAATGTTAAAGTTAAGTTTCTGTTCTTATTCATGGCATTTAATTTTTGTAATTATTTAAATATTTCCTTTTCATTACGACAAAAAGACGGAGAAGATTCTGACGTATGACGACGAATATTTTTTGGTTTGAGCGTGCCTTAATTTCTGCGGATTTATCGATTTTTTCTTGATAAAGTAAAATAATATAAATTTAATGGCAATAGTTAAGAACTGTTAAAGTCGTTCTTAATACGTATCTAATTATCTAAAAAAATGACAGAAAATTAAATCCGAAGACGAGTTTGTGCAGTTTTTCTGCGTTTAAACTATTTATCTCAAGGTCATAAAAAATGACATGTTTTTTAAAAACGATATATTTTCCGATTAATAATTAGATATAAAAAATAATAACTTAAAATATTATATAAATCGAAATATTTTTGCAAATTTATTTTAATTTGAGATAAATAGATTGACGTAGAATTAGTAGGTTCGCAGAAGGTCCATTTCGGGTGGATGTGACGACGCAGCTCGCGACCTAATTTCGCAGCTGCTGGTTTCAGCAGCGGGGCGCAGCGCAGGCGGGGGGCGCGTGTCAATGCCGAACGTTGACTCTACTAGCGGCCTCCGCCTTACATAACTACCAACAATGAACACTCCGTGAACGCGTGCGATGTACCTAACTGCAATATATTTACCAACGGAACAATATCTGAAATATTTATTTATTCATCATGTACTTGCAAAAGAAAGATTTAGTATACATAGCCCTTATGTCTTTAAATATCTCTATTAGCAAAATATGTAAGCAAACGGGTATTGTCAAGGTTTCTAAAATATATTACAATAAAGCTAAGCTTATTAACTTATTTATATTATTATAACTGTATAAGTATAGGGTGTTGCTACAATAGTAATATTGTACATTTAAATGCAATATATGGTACCAAATTTTTTAATTTATAAAATTAAGTAACAATTATATTTTGAGTCTAAATCATTTTATCATTTCAATATTTAGGTATATTTTAGAAAAAAAATACCTACACTTACTCGTTTAAGATAATTGAAACCTATTTTAGTTATTATGATTTTATGTCATGTCACAAATATTTGAGCCCTACTGATAATCTAAAAGTATATAAAAACCACCCTAACAGTTATGGCGTACTATAGTTTAACCAACCTTTATATAGTTAACTTTATATAGGAATATACGAAACCACCTGCCTAACCTCGCTACAATGTTTAAACTTGTATTATATGTTTGAATAATATCTAATAATATTTATCAAGTATTTAAATAAAAACAACCTATTCACTTCACACATTGTTTATCACTTCAGTTGTTAAGGTTATTGCTAAGGTTAATTCGTTTAGTTGAAAACCCGAAAGTATTGTAATATGTTTTTAATTTTATTTATTTGGAATAGCAAACAACAAAGATATTGAAATTATACAAATTCTAGATATATGATAATGTAGCCAACAACACTATTCTCCGATTAATTATAAATATTTTGAATAAATATATAAAAGATGCGAAATCATTGTTATAACAAGACAATTAATTAAACAACATCAAAACAAATTACAAACAATAGTTAAGAAAAACCAATCTAGGGCTTTAAAGTATTGATTGTTTAAAATAATATGCATTTTAAATATAAAATAATATCTAGATAATTTTCACGAAATTATCTTACTTTAAACACAACAATATATTTCCACAATCCATCATAACCTACGTTAAATAAAATTATTGATGTCAAATAATAAAGTCAATTATAATAAATGTTTATAGTGACAGTATTTTAAAATAATGGGCGAGCCAATATATTTTATTGATGTTAATGTTTATTTATAAATTCCATTTCATAATATTTATTACCTTATTTAAAACTACTATCTACATATTTATTATTTGCATTGTTCCTTATTTACATTGAAAGAAATTTTGTATTTAAAGCCGTGTTAAGAAATTAATTAATTCAACTAAATTCAGTTTTTTGGACTTAAAATCTGATGAGCTAAAATCATACAATAAATATTTAAATACTTTTTTGATAAGTAAGATTTGAATTAAACTCGTACTTATTTCTTAAATTCTCAAAAACATCCTTCAAACTTTCCACTCATTTAATTCCACAGAAATACTTACGACAAGACATACATACATATTAGACGCATTACTGGTTTAATCTCTTACAATGAATTATCATTGGGGAGTTGTGAATGGGAGTAAATATGAAAGCGCGTCGCTATTAGAAAGAGGGTACAACAATGGCCAGTAAGGGCGGGCAGTGCGCTGAAGCCCGAAAGTGAAAGATGAGCGAACGGTTGAAGGGAGTTCAGGGAGCGGGGAGCGAGCGAAGCCGCGTGATGCTGTTAGCGAACGAAGTGCACCGCACCGCAGCCTCACGCAAACAAAACTTAGTTTGTAACCTACTTCCGTGCGGGCGCCAACCGCGAGCGCGTCTGCTGTTACAGTGCACGCTCTACCTTTATCTGCGTTAATCTATGACCCGTTTCAGTGATGAACTATATGAAAGGCGGAAAGTTTAAGCGTGCGTTTTTTTTTCTGAATGGACAAAAACATAATTTTTTGCAGCCAACATTAGCACTTGAATAAAATGGTTTACGGTGAGAGGATATTTGTGAATATTTTGTATTGTTTGTTTCCTCACTTTAAGCACATGGTTTATATAACACCGGTATTTGTAAATAAGGCGAACACGCACGCACCTAAATATTTTTAGTGTTTTTAATATTATGATGATTTAGTTTTAATTATTACACTTCTTTATTTATGTAAATAAAATAATCATTACATTTTAATCAAAGTTTTGGCAATTATTCCAAACTTAAAGTTAATAAAATTTTAAAGTTACTGGCATATGCATATTATAAAATATTTTTTAATAGTTTTCTTTAAAAACTTTTTCAATTAATCCGTAACAAATATACACAAGTACATTTATATTTTTAAATGTGGTATTACTATAGACAATATTTTTTATTTACATATCTTTGTAATATTTTATATCAAAATCATATTATGTTGTCGTTAGGAGTAAAACCGGCCATCTTGGATTTACAGTACGACTAGTAGCGCCATCTAAATGTAGAATGTAACTTTATAACAGTAGTTTCAGTATCGTAACATATTTATCTGCCAAAAACACGTATAAAATTTAGTATTTTGATAAAATAAAAAAAAACATTGAGATGGTCGACATTGTTTGAAGATTGATTCTTTAAATAGTTTGGATACCGCTACATATCTAAATGTATAACACATTAGCCGCCATATTATCGTACCCATTATTAGCACAAATCGTCAATAAAGATAGTAGCAATTTAAAGAAAAATACGCATTTAAAGTATATTCAATTTATTGATCCTTTATTATTTCCCTTATAACTCGTTTCCTTTTATTATATTTTGAATTATTTAAGAATTAAATTTATATAAAAGTGTTAGTATAAAATTTTCTATTAATTATATTAAACGCACACCTATATTCGCTTCTTAAAATAGCTAATTTTTAATTGTTTTGAACTATTATAGTTGTTGCACGCTAATTACAGCAGTTTATGTTGTTGTCGGCTTAAAAACGTACTTTAAGCGCTAATTAATGCCACTTTTATGTTGTTGTAAGCTTAAAGAGCATTTACATAGGCATAACATGTAACGTGAATCTTTAAAATCTTATAAACACTTTGTTTCATTAAAGAGGTTGATTGTTATTAAGCCTATTCAAAAATATAAAATATTTTTATTACGAAATCTTATTAATATAACATTATATCTCCAAACGTATTTCATTGTATATTTTTTATTTAATAATTTAAAAATCAGGGAAATGCCTTGTCAAGAGGGGAGGGTACGATCCGTCATTCATAATGTCCTTACAATATAATATTGATTGAAATTTGAAACGGTGACGAATATTCTAGGTGGTTCTACTAAAACAAACTGATAAAGCGCCCTCTATTGAAACCATTACAAAACATTATACGTACAATTTCATAGACGACTTGTATATCTCTAAAAATAATAAATTTGTATTTTCATTTTAAAAGTAATTTAATCTTCATTTGTAACATATAATTGTGTTATTTGATATAGACAGGTAATTTGCATGTTAAAAGTAAATTGTAATTAAATTTAAGAGAACAGAGTATCAAAATACGTAGAACGGGATTGAAGGAAGTGATTAGCTCTTTTATTTTTTTTTTGTAAAAACAATTCTCTTTTGACTTATTTGAAATTAGTAAAATTAAATTTGAAAAAATATGGTTAAACCCATATCCCTGAAGCTGTAGGTAGTGGTACTTACCGAAGCACCCACTATTGTCGACGATATTAGGTTGGGTATGTGAATGCCCGGGAATAAAATCCGAAACCTTGTGTGTTAAAGTCCGATTTTGACTCCGCTCGACCGCAAAGGCGATCATTACACGTTAATTTACGTTGTCCTAGTTTTATCACTTTTCTATATTATATGAATCGGGATCTAGCCGATGCTAATGTAGGGAATTTGACAAGGGTGCCAGTTTTGTTATATTTTCAATAACATATATATAAGTAATATTAGCTATACGTAACACGAAATCGTATTTGCTTAAAAAAGGATCGCTGTTTTAATTTCACAGCTAATTTTGAATGTTTGTACATTAACCCGTAATCTTGTGTACTTTGATTGAAGTGTTAATGTTTATTTTAGCCAAAACTACACACGCACACATACATGTGGTACTTTTGACGAAAACTAGGTCGGTTCAGTGACCCATATGTTTATCTAATGATTGAAGCAACGACGTCCGTAGTAGCGCCTTATTGTATTATCATATCACTGCGTTCGCATTTTACTATAGGTTATCATATGGGCAACCTGTGTTCTGCATTATTTTCAAAGATAACTTGTATTTCGTATTTTATGACACAGATTTTGATACGCATTTAGGGAACTTTATTTAAAATTAAGAGAATAATCACCGATTCAATCATTGTCAAATATGACGTTGAAATTACATTTGTAAATTATAACATCATTTCTTCTAAAATAGTATTAAATGCCAATCATAGTTATGATTTCAATTCATTTAATATTTTAGCCCAAACGCGAAACGTAAAAAAAACATTAAATTCCGCTCAAAATTTATGTTGTTTTATAGAATTAATTTTTTGTTGCATTGTTTATTAACAAAAATAATAGATGCTTAGTAAAAAATATATTTAACACTAGAAGCTCTTACGTGCTTATAGAAGTAAAAGAATTTTTAGAAATAGAACGCGTTTTTATTGTGCTACGAAAGGTGCTACGCCCGCTACGAGATGTTTTTCTTTTATAATTTTGATACAAATGATATGAGTATAAATGAGTTTATTACACTAATTATTGAAATGAAACTTGTAACCTCTTTTTTATTCATGCATATTTGGTAGGTATAAGGTCAATAAGTATCACAAAAGTAAAGAAAATCATTTCAAATATTGATAAATTACCTATTTTAGCATGGAAAGGGTTTATAAAATTGAAATGTGTTGTTAAAAATGTTTTTGGACGTAAACTCAAATTACAATGCCTGGTTATCTGTTTTAGAAAGCGTGGTACCAAAACAACGCACTGTATTCAACTTTGCATGATTCACTTTTCATGTTTTATTTAACTTGCCGGCTATGGTCAGATGTTTATATAAATTTATTTCGAGAACACCTACTTTGGTACACACTTGATACGTCAACTTATTCCTTAAGCATATTATTGGTCTTGAAATCGTATCAAACATGATTATTAATCTTATAATATGAGCTATTTTGGGATGGTGTTTATAACATCAGATTTTAAAATCCGTATGATATTTCTATTTTGTCTATAAATTAGCGGTAGATGATTGTGAGATATTGTAAATTATTCTAATTATTTAATCATGAAAATATTTCAAATAAGAAGGGTCTCGGTAATCTAGTAGTACGCGCTTTGGCAGGCCATATCGGTAGTTTAGGTTCGAACCATGCAATGTGTCTATGAGTTTTTATAAGTATATTTGCTAAGAAAACCGGGGATTTGACACAGTCTTGCCACGTGTCGTATTATGTAATCTAATCGTCGGCTAATCGTGAGTGCATATGTACCCATGATTAGCCAACTTCTTCCTATCCTTCGGGGATACAGGCGTAACAATTTTTAAGATGTTTCAAGAAATCTTGATTACAGACATTAATAATTAGAAATTTATGTGATTAAATTGTTATGTGTTAACAAAATAGATTTGATAATTATTATGATAATATATTATTATAAGTAGTAATTTCATTCGATAATAAAATTAGTAATTGACGTATAACCGATAATCAAGACCAGTCATTAGTAGATGTTTCGATTGCATCAATCAGTAATAATCGCCCACAGATTGTGTCAACTTTGTGCTGTTATTTTTTAATCTATGTAATGTTGGATTAATTAAATTAAGCTTCCAACAATTCTACTCCACTACCATTTTGATATCGTCGCTAATAATATGTTTTAAATAATCTAGTCGTTTCCTACAATTTCGTTCGCGTAATACTGACAAAGTCATAAATATAAAATTTCAACTTATTCTAACACTTTTTTCCCAATCCATGGAACTGTATCTCTGTAAGAAACCCCATTGAAATGCACATAGTGTTACTATATCACTTGTAATAATAAGTATTCAACATAAAATACTTAATAAAGAGCCAGCAATGATAAGTACTACTAGTAATAACTTCAATTCAAGGTGATTACAGGAAAGGGAATCCATTAGACGTATTAATTAACATTGACCTCTTCTGCAAGTTTATTGATCCTAAATCGCATGCTGCCCGCGAGATCATTGAAGTTAACATAATTAAAAGAATTATAGTAGAACTATGATGCTTGTGGTTACGACTGGTGATAATAAGCGCCTATGATTTTATTTCACTTTGTAAAATAAATATCATCACAACCATATAACTGAAGGAGTAGCCAGATACATATTTATGCACCCACTAGCCAACGATGGTGTGACAAGTGGCATATAGTTCGTCGCAATATTGAGCACAAATCCGATTTCAAGTAAACTGAAAAAAGTCATAAAAACTGGGAATCAAAACCGGGATCTCGTATGTTAAAGTCGAACCTACTACGCTCGACCAATTTAATAAGACAAGCATATAGTGTTTCTTTCGGATTTGTATTGAATAATTTGACGCGCACAAGTACTACATATATGGTGTATGTGATAAAATTATCTAAATCTAAATTTTTCTATATTTAAAATATGTCTCTTTTACTGCTTTGATAAACTATTGGTTTGATTGGAAAAACTGAAGCTGTTAAAATTTAATTTCAATAGTGACAAATATACAAGATTTCGAAAATAAATAAAAATAAAAAAAATAATCGCAACTTCTTCATGTTTTTAAATAATTTTACACTTCCACGAGATCAATTTGCATTGAATAAAGTTTTATAATTCTCTGGTTTGTAGTTATATCAAATACTAAATGTTGTCTACGTACTAGAGTTTATTTTGGAGCTAATCTCGAATAAGCAAACAAATAAACACAAACTTTTATAAATTTTTAAGGATGATAAATACGGAAGAACTTTTACGTCTGTCTGACAAACTTTTGTCGAACTTATGAAATATTTAATGAAAAAATAGTTTACTTTCTTTGATTTACGGATAGATAAATATAGTTTTATATTACAGTTTTTAGAACACAAAGCCTTCTTAACTTATTTGTTGTGGGCAATGCCTTTTTTGTAATTAGTTTCTGGCCAAAAGTAAATTATTTTTTAATTGTGCGATCAAAGCTGTGGACTTTAAAACATTTAACTTTATAAATGATAGAATATTTTGGGGGGTGTTTAAAAATAATAATTTTATTTTTTACCAATTCCATCTTTATTAACAAGCATTATTGCGGTTACACTTGCACTTGCACTTACAATGCAATTGAAGAGCGGGATGTTAAGGTTTCACTTCAATTTCTATTCTTTAGTGTAAGCACTTGGTGAAATTTCTTTTTATACATGCTCTCTTAATAACACTTGTTATGTTTCACTATAATCATTTTATGTCACACACAAACCAGTTACCGGTACGCTATCATCGCCTTACATTTTTTCTGTCGCCATAGTGACATTGTCGTATTCCGTTGCGGGGGATAAGTCAGCCAGTAAACATGTACATTAGGACTAACGCTCTGGCCACAGAACAGCGATCCTGTAATATGTATCTATAATATCTCCGATATTTATGGCTACAGTTGCTTCTTACCACCATGAAACCCATGAGTCACATCTAATCCCATAAAAAAGTCTTATTAACACAGTTATTATTTTGTAGATATATTAAAACCTAGCTGTAGCCGTGACTCACGGGGGTCCACGTCGCGTTCAGCTGACGTCTTTCCAACCTAAGCTGAACCCCATTTAATATCAGTTTGATATGATACTAGAGCTCTTTTTGAATTGGTAGATATTACGTGATTGACATACCTTATTTATTTGTTAACCGATTTAAATGAAATAAACATTAAATGTTAAGTGAAGGCCATCACAATATATTTCGAAAACTGCATCGAAATCGTTTAAGTCGTTTCTGATATTAGCGTCCACAAACATACAGACATACATATTGTTTTGGGTTCTCTTACGTACGTACGTACGTAAAGCCCGCCCATTATGTTTTTTTTAAATAAATTTTCCATTTACAGACAGCGATCAGTAACAGTTTTATTATAATCAAATATATTCTATATTATTCATTGCTGGCTCTTAGTGAAACTTCCACATATTTATAATATGTTAAATGAGTAACACATGTACTTTTTCACATATAACTTATAATTTTGAAATTATCTCTTACTTAAGTAACTTAAGTTTTAGCCCTGATGATGCTATAAAACGTGAAAGCGATCGGCTATTTAAGTGATAATTTTCAATTATAAGTTATATGTGGAAAAGTACATGTGTTACTCATTTAAAATATGAAAAATAATCAAATATACTTTCTATATAATTCATGACTCATGACAATGAAAATTTAAAAGATGAAATTATAATAAAAAGCTGTTTAAAACGTGTAATGGTTGTCGTGCAACCGTCAAGGACAGTGAAAGTTGGAGAAAGGATATGCAAAGCATGGATGACGTCACGTCGCTTCACTCACTCGGTTCAAGCGGAGATAGTACCTACAGTACACATAACTTTGAGTGATACCAGTTCAAATTTCTCATGTAAATTGAACATAATTTTAACCTCAAAAGAGTTTCAAGTGCATCACGAATATGAACACAGTTCTCGGTGAAATACAACATTGAGAATTTATTTTTAAGCATTTTGAGGTCGGAATTTTTTCTCTTTATTAATGAAAATTATTAATAGTCTTATAACATATTGGTGACAGTCCACCAACCGTGAGTCTTAGGTTTGATTTCTGACAGGGACAGGCATTTGTATGATGAATAATAGAAATAGCTTGCATTTTCAGTTTTGAGTGTGTACCAAATTTGTTATGATATCTATTTAACTGACATCAAAAAGCAGAGGTGCGTGTTTTTGTATGTTCCATTCGTTTTTTTGCGCCTATTGTAATTGCTTTTGATGATTCTTGTTATGTTAGGATTCTGAGATATAGGAATATATAATAATATGTATTGAAATTTAAAATCAAGTTTTATATACATATAGTATATATTATGTTTTACTAAAATTTCATTGCAACTAGATTTTGTATCTACCCTTATAATTGTGACGCGATCTAAAATTGTACAGCGACATCTAGTTTTAGAAATTTTTATAAAGACTAGAATAACTTGATTACGTACTACAGAATATAATTAGCAAGCCAACTATTCAAGTTGCCTTCAAACGCTCAAAGTGTACAAGCCCTTCATTTTTGTTAGCGTCGATCGTACCTTTATGAAGGTAAATGCTCACACAAACAAAATTCATATTTATTTTATCTCAGTCATACTCGCACAAGGATAATTGGAGTGAGCGGGACAAATAGGGTTGGATGTTATTAGTTCTAGCGCGCAATAACCATAAGGTCACTTAGACAAAACGTAGATGCGTCAACGAACGCCGGCAAGGTGAACAATTGTCACTAGGAATGTATTATACTGATACCAGCACCTCGCAATAGTGAAGATTCATTTTATTCGTAACGGATACATATATGTAACGGATCGTGTATTCTATTTATTTAAATTCATGTGTGTGTGCAAGTATTTGTGTGTTTGGATATATACACATATATTCATGCCAACTGATTTACTTAATAGTCAGAGTAAACCGCGTGTCGAGTTCCACGACTCCTATATACTTGCATAGCTTCCTCCACATTCATTACTCTCTCCATATAAACACATGTAGGATCGAATAATCTTGACACCATCCTCAGATATTACACACTTAATCTGATCGAGGAATGTCAACCAAGGTCTCCCCGGGTACCAACAGCCATATTCGCATTTTATAACTGATTTGTTAATATTTCGTCCTTAATTCTTTTCACATGACCGAACGGTCAGAGCATGGGCTTTCTCATTTTTACACGAACATTTTTCTTCTATCACATTATTTTTCTGATCTCACTATTACGAATACAGTCCGCAAGCATTGCTCCACAAACTTTATACTCTGCAAGCAGTCCCCACTAATATTATAAATGCTAAAGTAACTCTGTCTATCTGTTACGCTTCCACGCGTAAACCACTGAACCAATTTTGATAAAACTTAGTACAGAGATAAAGTTGACCTTGAAGAAGGACATAAGCTACTTTTTAAACTAAAGAAAGGGTATGTTTTTACGTAAAAAGCATTATTATAAGTCGGAAAAATGTCTGCCGTTTAACCGCGGGTGGAACGCTAGTAAGTAATAAAAGTACGAAAAATGTTAACGCAATAAAACTGGCAAATCCAAATTCAATGTCATTATCATGTTTAAGTAAACGACAAAATAGTCCTTATTAAGTATAACTCAAAGGCTATTTTGAATAATCTCAAACCAATTTCCAAAATAGTGTAATATCTTGATGCAAATCATTAAACTTGACAATAGTGCGCGTTAAGAATGCAATGTCGTATCGTTACCCGCTGGCCCATTAACCAATCGAATTACTCATACTTAGAAAGTCAAGTTCACTGTGACCAGTTGAAGTCATTCTTTC
>DVZL01001999.1:0-16232 GCA_018236625.1 Lasaia peninsularis
ATGAAGGGATAGCGAATCTTCAATAAAACCGATTCTATCGTAATGGCGATTACCATAGTGTTCGTCGGGGGCGGCGAAGTATTAAATTTATAATACATTTGAAACTCATCAATATAATTGCTGAATTGATATTGTTATAAGTTTTATGTTTTGTGCTATCACATCACATGTATAGGAAAGTAGCTGTCCCGACAATCATTGTCTTGCCACATAAATATTTTTTGTGTGAATAATAGACTATTTTCCTACCATACCTACATATTATAAAGTTTCATTAAATCTGTTTAACCATTCCGGTTAACTATGGTAACTGACACTGTGACACGAAATTTGTATTTATAAACACTATTACTTTATTTATTTTTAGTAAGTATCTAAGACAGTAGAAGATAATAGAAGTATCAAAGTAGAATTTTTAATAACTTAAAATCTGCTGTGTTTCATTAAAGTCAGTCTAAAAGAAGTGAATATATTTAACTGAAGGAAAAGTAATGGTTTAAAACAGTGTTTTTCAATCGTTTTGATATCACAACCACTTTACCCTGTGGAAAATTCTGGCGACACCCTGTTGTTGTTATAGAAACATAAAGGAAGAATAAAATTTAATATAGAAACTTGACTGTTTTCGGCGACCTCCTAATGAAAGACCCACAGATTGAAAAACACTGGTTTAATAAAATGTACATGACATGGCATCAGTGCGTTGTTATTACAATTAATATTAAACAACAAGCTTATCATACATGTTCTTTTTCAGGACTTTCACTATCCATTAACAGTAGTAATGTACCATTTGATAGTAAAATGGGTTCTCTCAGTATTGGTGCGGTTTGTTCTGTATTTGATAACGGGTACCCCTCAACTACTATTGTCATTTATAACTTGCCTCAGATCAGTGGGTCCTACTGGATTGGCAAGTGGAATAGATGTCGGCTTTTCCAATTGGGGACTTGAACTTGTTACTATATCACTCTACACTATGACTAAATCTACTACAATCATATTTATTCTCGGTTTTGCTATTTTACTTGGATTGGAGAAAAAGGTAATAGTATAAAATTAATTTGCTTTTTAACTGTTGTAACACCTGGACTATATAGCCTCCCAAAATTTGTAACAATATAATATGTTTGTTCTTAAATAGTGGCCTTTATGATTTACACACTAAATTATATTGTCAAGTTAATAATATCTTTTTAAGTGAACATTATTTATTTTTGTTACAAAACAAATGATTTTAATTATACCAACATATTCTACCACAATGTGGTGTGCAAATATTTTAACACCCAATTTATATTTATTTATTTAATGTTAAACAATATACCTATCTTCACGCCATGTCCCTTGCATTACTTTAAATATTTTGATTCCTAATAAGTACTCATAATATATGGCATTATAAAGGTTTTTGTTTTGCTAGATCTGAAGTAGCTAGACACACATACACAATGTACTTTATAGTCCCTCAAAGCGAGTTTATATTGTTGATATGTGTGTGTTTACATTATTATATTATATTACCTATATAACTTACTTGCTATGGAGTATATATAGATCAGTAGTAATTTATCTAGATTTATCATAAGATTGTAAGATTATTTTTAAATATTTATTATGTTAAAACAAATATAAATAATAATACTGAAAATGCTATTTGCAATATATTTTACAGATATATTTTATAATCAAGACCATATTCATCATCATTTTTGTTATATAAAGAATGGTCTATTTTAATGTAAAAAGGTAATGTGTAGTATGTATAAATCTCAACTCACTTGATCTTACTTGATCTTGTAAGTTGTATATACTTATAAGGTTAACTATAACAGTAGCAATGTTAGTTGTTATTTTACATTTCATATTTAACCATTACACAGATTTTTACTTAAATTTTTTGTGCTTTTTTATCTTGTATACCCGTCTATGTGAATGGTAAATAATTGTTAAGCTGATTGATTAGGTATGATTATTGTTGTTGCTAATACGTCTTATTGCTCACTGCGCATTTCATTTTGTAAAATTTATTCCTATTTTTTTTTCTTACTTTTACGGTTTGTAAAAGTAAGCTGATAGTTGATGATGGATTTCTTGATGGTAAGAATCAATTGTCACCATAATAACGAAAAAAAATCTGTTTTATTTTAATAAGAACCGTTTTTCTTAAAGTTAATAAGTCCGCCACTGCTATTCTGAAGTTGTAAATTGTCTGGTCATTATTTGTATATTTTTTGTTACTTGACTTAGGCAAGCGAATTTTAAAATAACAAATACAACATTGTAACATATTGTCACAGTTGAAATAAAATTTTATTTTTTATGGTTACCAATCTAATAATACCTCGTTTAATGGATATAAAATAGAAAATTACGAAAATAAGCCAAATGTGTGTATGAATGAACAAGGATTGTGTAATTACATATGATAGCATAACTTCTTTGAGGTGTTGCGGATAATTGTCTATGAGATGTCTAATTTAAGAGTCCACTCATCCCTAAAAGGACAGCCACATATCTGAGACTCTTTTAGCATTGCGGTTATTTGTCACTGGTATTTTTTAAAGTTTTTGCCATCATCATTACTTAACATAACATTAACATACTGATTTTAAACTCAATGTATATAAATAGCTTTGCGATTATATTTTAAATATATTAGTCTTAAGGCTATTGTCTTTGTTGTATGAACATAAGATGTCTCCTAAGCATATATAAAATATTTTTGGTGCTAAGTAGTAAGCTCTTGCCATTTTTTTCTGTTACTATAGTTGGCTTTTATTAAAGGAAATGACACAGTGTGACACTCTGGGACATAATATTAATTCTATTCCCTGCAAAGTTAATTTTTTTCTGTCAAGTTATGTTATCAAAATGTTATAGGCCTATATTGCATATCATTAAACACTTATCATTATCATTCTAGCGTTAGTCCCAGTTGCTCCCTAAGCCAATATCATAAAACACTGCTTATGCTTAAGAGATTAAAACTTGCGTTACTGGAATTTAACATGGTAAATATTAATTCATGTAAAAAAAGCATTTTTAATTTCTATAAAAAAAACTACAGCCCAGGAAAAAATGCATCGCAGTAGTGCATTGTTAATTTTTCTTTAAATATTACTTACAGCTTACAAGTGTTTCGCATTAAAAAAGGGAAAAATAATTGAAACTCGCACACAATAAACAAAACAAAAAATTGGTTTGCATTCGTTTTCATTGTAATACATTGTAGTATTGTTTGTCACAAGTACTCCTATGATTAGCCAAAACTTAAGAAATCCTATAGTAAACTCTAAATGCTATAAATATAAATAGTATATTACTACAAATAGTAGACTAAACACCTCTTGGATATACAATATTTTTAAATCCCCTCTTCCTCTTCACATTGCATGAAATTGACTAATTTACAAACACATTTCTTTACAGTCGTGGTCCTTAGTGGGAATAGTGCTTATGATAGCAGCCGGCCTTATCATGTTCACATATAAAGCAACTCAATTTAACTTGTTGGGCTTCAACTTCCTACTTCTGGCCTCGTTTGCTGCCGGCTTGCGTTGGACATTTGCACAGCTCCTCATGCAAAAGTCTAAATTAGGACTTCACAACCCAGTTGACATGGTGTTCCACGTGCAACCCTGGATGTTCCTCTCATTGCTACCGTTTACAATTATGTTTGAAGGTACGTGTTTTATTTAAAAGTAGATACTATTTTATTACTAGTCATTATTTCTTTTTCTTTACACAAGCTTTAAAAGTCAAATCTTTTAGTAAATATAGGACGAGAGGCTAGGATTCAATGGGCAGGGCTTTGAATAAATGAAAATTATATGATTGTGAGAATGTGAGTGATACATAGAAGTTAGTACACATAGAAGTTAGTAGAACAATACTATGATTATATACTTTCACAAATGCATGTCTCGTTCATCGACAGTAAGGGACATGCAGTTTAACCCCTTATCTCTCGACAAACGTTCATGCTTTTTGAATTATTCCTACCCTTATCTCGTTTCTTTGTAAGATGATATCGGGGTCAGCTACGGGATTTGACAAGGGTGCGAGTTTTCACACAGAGCGACTCATCTGACCTCTGCAACCAAGAATGGAAACCAGCCCCAATCCGGGTACACAAATCCGGGTTTTCCGATCCGGGTATACTCAGAAAATGTAATTAAGTTAGAAAAACTCATTGTTAAACGGCGAGGCTCAAAATTAGACTACCGGAATGGACGTCCGAAGAGAGCACCGCTACACCACTGACTAAATAATGGACTTTGTATTTCAAGCTGATATAAAGTATACGTCTAAAATAGTAATGACTAATACGATCGTTTATGGTATTCCAGGATTTAAGTGTTTTGATGAACTTTTGGCGCTCCCACCTGAACAGTTGTCACCGACAGTGTTGAAGGTGTCAGTGGGGGCTACAATAGCATTTGCCATGGAGATCAGCGAGTTCCTCGTTGTAACTTACACTTCTAGTCTCACACTATCAATTGCGGGTATATTTAAGGTGAGTCCAAATAACTAAATAGGGTAGGGTACAAAAAGGGTAATAACGAGACCAGAAGTTTGGCAACGTAACATTTACGTCTTTGGTCTCTAAGACTTTGAAATTGTTTACACAGCTATCATACAGTGTAAAATTATTTGTTTAACAGGTACCTGTTGATAGGAAAACGAAAAAATGCTTATCAGCTCTTTTACCTTTGAGTAAATAAATGGGGTAAAAATTGGTAGTAAAAAAATTGGATTAAATTTTTGGGGTAAAAATTTGTAGTAAAAAAACTGGGGTAAAAGTGTAATAAAAATTTGTACAAATTTTTTGTTATGTCATTATTAATTCGTTGTCCGTTTTGTTGCAGGAAATGTGCATCCTAGTCCTAGCGGTAGAGGTAAGTGGTGATCAGTTAAGTCTCGTCAACGTCATAGGCTTAGTTCTTTGCCTTTTCGGTATCATCGGCCACATAGTCCACAAGGTGCTCATCATAAAAGCCGTTACTGGAACAGTTCACGCAATCGACTCTGACGATTTTGAGAATATAAGCAAAAGTCGCTCACCAAAGACGAAAGAAGACAACCAGGAACCCCTTCTAGATGATGACAGATGGCAAAATGTGGCCAGTGAAGAGAGTGACGTCGACTCTAATGTTGTTCTTTTTGAAGTTTTACAAAGGAGAGACGGAAGGTAGATGTAAATGATTGCCGATACGAGATGGCTTTGTAAAGTTACTACATGTATAAGACAAGTCTTTGCGGCATGATCAGCATTTATTTATATTCGGTAAACAGTGTATCGGCTACTCAACAATACAGGTGATTACAAAATAATCTTTTAAAAATATTCTCTTAAAAATTCTTTTAATATTTTTTTTATACATAATAAAATAAATTGCATGCATACAATAGTATTATATTTTATTACTTAATGTAGTAAAAATGCAAAATTAAGCTGTTATGAACTATAATATTTAATTACGACAGTTTAAAAAAAATCTACATAAAGATACTACAAGAGGCTAACAACCAAAGATCATTTCAACTAATTGATAAGACGAATATCAATGACTAGCTTTTTCGGTTTTCAAATTTACTTGAGTGTCTGATGTGTAATTTTTTTACATTATTTTGTATCACCTGTCGGCTCGTCTATTTCACGGACAAAGTTTTCAAATCCTTCAGTTTTGTTTATTATGAGGTATTTAAAAAATATTTTTCAATTTAAATTAAAGAGTTTCTTTAGAAAACAGTATACTTTTATTCAATTAACTTTTAGAATAATATTGTAAAATGAAAAAATATCTATACAAGAATGTTTTATTATTATTACATTCATTTTTGTTAATTTTATTCTTAGGACTAGATTTTTTTTAGAATTCGTAAATGTAAATTTAATTTTAAAATAACTGTTTAGTGCCCTTGTTTAATAATTATTCATAGATTAAAAACTGTACCCAAGTGTAGACGAGCCCTGAAAGTAGATGTCGCTTGTATCAAATTTATTATATTTGACCAAATGTTTTTAAATCTTAGCTCAACCGTTGAATGTCACTTTTGACAGCTATTAAATAATACATAAGGTATAGATATCCTTTTCATTCATGAATGTGATGATATATTTTTACTTTCTGTCAAAGGTTACATACAAGGTTGACATAAGTGTAGTTAATGTTATTATTGTTATTATTTATAATCTTCGCTATTTGTTATTGTAGGATTACGATTCTGTTGTATGCTTAAAAATGTCACTGGTGATTTGTCAAAACGATTTCCGGCCGAACTATTCTATAGGTGGACCGTATTACGCAATATTCACCCAATCTATAAAATATGACTTGTAACATAATGAAGTTTCCATTTTATCGTCTATCTTGTTAAAATTGTTTTTATTGTAAGTATATCCACAAAGTATATTTTTGACAACGTTACCGTAGATAGTTTGTATATAGTATAGCTTGTGGGCAAATGCGACGAAAAACGATACAAATATTGCTTTGGACTTTTATTTTTTATCGCTTTAGTCAACGTCATATTGCTAATAAAAATAATATGTTATTTTAATTATGGCGGACACTAGAGTATACTTTAGTAATAATACAAAATATTTTTCCTTTAGTTCAATGCGAACCTTGAAACATGTTTGATAATTATCTATCGATACGTCTATGTTTTTTAAACGTACAAATATAATTTTAGTTTGTAGATATAAAGATTTCGATTATCTATCAGATAATCGGAGTTGTTATTAATATTGACCATTTATCAGGACATTATTCTACTAATCTCTGACCGGAGCGTACTTTTGTTTTATGTGATATGCACTCGGATTACGAGATGATAAGAGGCAAAAGATGCGTCGCTCTTTTAAGCTAAAGATAAATTCCAAGTTTAAGTTACAACAAAGTATAAGTACGTTCTAAAAAGTGAGCAAGTCTATTATCTATTTTAATATTATCTAATTAACACCAATACTAGACTTTACTGCTTGTAAAATAAGGTCGTCTTTTTGTGCTGACAATATTGTAGTAATGTCACGAAAGTGCATTTTATTTGATACAGTGCACAAATGAAGCAGTGTAAATAGTTATATTTTGCTTATATTAGTTGTTTGCAGTCCGGTAAAATATAAATTGTAAGTACGTGGTAAAGTTAAATTAAAATAGTTTGGCTTGAAATCAATTTGGCTGGTGACGTTTTTAAATAAAAATTTTTGACTACATTAGAAACAGTGTACATTCCATGCGAAATTAAAATATATTTATTTTTATTCCACTAGTAAAATAATTTTAAGTCGTTGAAAACATTACCTAAGTTACTTTTTTTCGAAATTTTACTCCTGTGTAACCCGTCTTTGGTTTAGGAATAAAATTGATTCATTGTTACATTATACTATCCACACAGTGACGGGCTAAGTGACTATTTTATATCATTTCAATTGACTTTAATAGGAAGAAAGTTACGTTTTGTATTTATGTCAAATAATACATAATAAATTTTTGTAAATTTTTTTACACATTTGTATATTGTGAAGTTAAGTTGCGGAAATTTAATTTATGTAATTAAGTAGGAAACTATTTAACTCTTCACTTCCACTTTTAATAAAATTCTTTCATATATCTTACATCACAATTTTTTTAGTTCTTTGTAATGTCATTTAATTACTATTTTATTTAAACACATCAAATAATATTACACCTACCCTGGCATTTATATTTTATTTTCCACTATTTCTAGTGATTAGTTTGTTTCGAAACTTGGTCTAACTTTTTAAACATCTTAATTTAATATGTGAAGGTTAAATCCTTCTGAAATGTTAATGCAATAAGAAACCAAGTAACAATATGAATAAAAGACAAAAGGAGTATATTTTCTCGAGCATTTTATTAAACGATGCAATTAAAATATTTTTTAAACTGCGACATTGGGATTTTACAGGCGAGGAGTGTATCGCCATTTTGTATGAACACAAGATATAATGACCAATTAAATGTAAGTTACAAGTAGGCTGGTTTTTGAAACTGAAAATGTAGTTTAGTTAATTTCATGGCTATTAGAGCTATTTTAAATGAGAATAGTATAAATGGCGGGAGAAGCCTATGGATCCCCCGACGGAACGAATTTCCATTCGCTTTTTGGTTGACGTTTGCTGCAAAGTCAGAATAATATTATAGATAACGTGTAGATATATTTAAAAAGCACAAAAGTGTACATGGAATAAATAAAGTTTAATAAAGTTCATACAAAAGAAGTTCTTAAGTTTTCTAGATCGAAAGAGCTCCCATACCGCTTAGAGCGCACAGCGATAAGGAACTTCGTTCCCATTCGTATAGAATTGTTACTACCTACACAATACACAAGTTGTTAGTACCATGTAACAGATGTCACTTTAAAGTTTAGCATATTGCACAATGTAGACATTAAAATGGTGATAATCCATCTATGCAACAAATATTATTTTAAGTTAATGCTATCTTTTTTAAACACCAATAAAAGAAAGAGACGAAACATGTTTAGTGACGTCAAATTAGTTTTACATGACATTTTTACGGACGTTTAATGTACGGCAAAGTATATGTGGATCAAAAGCCATACAAGCTATGTCAACATAGATAAAATAAAGTCCGGTGAAGTTGTAAAAGCCACTCGGTTAGCAACAAGTTAGTCCGTATCAAAAAAAAGATAAAATGTCTCTTATTTTTATTTCATTGGAAATAGATAACGTAACTTGAAATAGTTTTAGACAGTGTGCATCAGAATGAGCACCAATGTTATAGAAATTAGCGAAAAAGTATTTTTTCGCAAAGATAGTATTTTTAGATGTATATTATTTTTTATTAAAGTAACAAGTACATAATATGAACAAAATAATTTATATTTAAATTCCTTCATCTTTTACATTGCAACTGATTTCTTTTGGCGCAAGTCCCTTAAAGATTTAAAAGGATATGCATCCATTAATCACCAATATTTCTTCGGGATTTTATTGATAGTTTTTTATTCATCAAGAATATTGTCCATTCGTATAGTTGATTTCAGGTTTCTTCATGCTTCTGAATTTCAATTTGCTTAATATGCTCATTCCTTTTTTATTGTGTATCTCAATATCGTATATTCAAAGCCACTTATCCGATTTATCAAAGAGATATTTAGATAAAGATATATAAACACGTACTATTATGATGCACACAATTTGCACACAAATTCAACGCACTGTCACATTATGAGACGTAATATTCGCCTAATCAAGGTTGCATATACATCTGCCTAAATCTTCGGGATGTAGGCGTGAAGATATATATTTTCTTTTTTCAAACCTTCTGCTCTAATTTGCATTTACATCAGCTTTTCCAAGAATATCTCCAAAACTTTAAGCTTTGATAATTGGCTACTTGCGAAATGCTCCTTAAATATAATCATTGAAATGTGTCTTGTCGCTCTTTTCCATATAGAATATAATAATAATCTGTAATCATCATATTGTCAAATCTTTCCGCCAAATATGACATACTTGACGGGTACTTTTCCATAGTTTCTTTGGACGATCTGTCATTTCTTTCAACTTTCTACACTAAGGTTGTTTCGTCATTCAGATCTTTATTTAACAAAAGTTTGCCTTTGGAGATATATTGTCTGTAATATTATTTGTTGTCTTTATTATTGATATCTATATATATCATTATAAAGCTAGATTTCTTTGCAAAGACTACCTAATCGTTTCTTTTTCAAACTCAATTTCTATATATTTCTGAATATGTATCTTGACACTGGCACTTGAGATTCTTGAGAATGTATCTTGTATTTTCCATATCTAGTAGTTTCGTATTTAATAATAATTCAAGACAAATTTAACTCTATTTATTTGAAGCTGATACTTCATGTTAGACATATATGTAAATACGTAAATGTGAAGTATAGGTTTTATTGCACATGTCTCAGTTAAAGGCTTCATAAGTCAGAAGTTTTCTTTAAATTGAACCTTTTTTAGACTGCTAGTGAAATAATTTGATTTGGTTTTCTTTTTTTAAATATTATTACCGGCATTGCTTAAGCACTGTTGGGATTTTATACAATTTTATATTAACAAAATCCTTATTTTTATTACCTTAAGATCTAAGTTACAAACAAAAACTTAATCTTCGTTAACAATCCCTTTTTTTCACGTTATTTTATTAAACAATAAAATATTCTGCTATCACTTTAAGAAATTATTAGAAATATTCTCAAGCGTCCAAGTTTTTGGTAGATAGATAGGTATAATTTTAAATGCCATACATGAGTAGACTTTAAACAGTTGCTAAGATAAAATAAAAAGATATTTAAAAAGGTATACAGATGAAACCTTTTATAATATGAATATTGATATTAAGATTTGTTATTACATAAATGCTCTGTAAAAATATATATTTTTTTACTAATTACACTGAAAGCAGGATTTAACGCGTGAATTGACTTAATTTAGAAACTCGACGTTTCAACAAAGTTGCATTTGTCGTGGTCAAATCGTGGTCGTGGACAAGTAAGTCGGATCACGCGTTTAGAGTATAATTTGAAAATACTAATGAAACACGTTAGTTTAAAAAGTATAATAATTTTTGAAAAGGCGTCGCATTAAGAGATTCTGAAGTGGTGAAATTTTGTATTATGTATTTGTGAATCCAAAAAAAAGTTAAGACGATTTAAAGATAATTTTCATATATATTGCATTCCCTGTTGATTATTTAAATATATTATAATGTTTAATTTAAATAAAAATATTTTTTTTGGTGATATTTCATCTTATTTTAAGACTGCTATTATTTTGTTTAAGAAAAAAAAGAGTTTTTGACGTTTTGTTTTTTATCACAATTTTGAGTAAGCACGGCAACTATCATAAAAACGTTGTTTTGCATAAAATATTTAATAGAAAATATTGACTCAAATGTATTAAAGCTTGTATAGCAAAAACACTTCCCTAAATTAGGTTTAGAAATATATTGGTATGGATATACCATCATTTCAAAAATAATCAAATCTATTCTCATCTGGAAATAATCCGGTTGGTCAATATCTTTTGTATATTTTGAAGAGAAATTATTTTAAATTAAATAATAAGATGCCTGCGTAGATAAATCGAAAACATACTTCCTTTGTGTCAAACTAAACATTTTCGAATGTTTTTGCGAACAAGCTGCTCTGCCTTATACGGCATAATAACTGCAAATATATCATAAAACAAAAAAATCCTTGTAAAAGTTTTTTAAAGCGCGTTCAAACGTTCATTTGACTTGTAAAGATTATCAGTTTAATGTTAAATATTATAGGAAGAGACGAATGTTTATTTGATTTATACTCGTCTCGTTCTATAATATGAAAGAGATAGATATAAAAATGGCGGTCTGACAAACGCACGTGTAAATTATACCAACTTTTAATAAACAATATTTAATGTTATATTAATGTAAATAAAGTAATCCCATTTTTACTATGTTATGAAAAGTACAGTTTGTATTATAATATAATGGGAGTTGCAAGATAATGTTGGTACTTCAGCTGCCGCTACACTTACTTTAAGTTATCGCTATCTTCTTTCAACGCATGTGAAAGACAGAGACAAGACTTATAGTCCTGACGGATTAGTTTGTATGTGATATTTCTTCAGACTTTTATATTCCGGAATATTTCGATTAAAAGCTGTACAAGTTATTGTGTTCCAACTAATTTGACAAGACTAAAATGTTATATAACTTTTGTTTTTTATTTCATTGGAAAAATATGGCGAATTCTAAAAATAAGTTTTGTTAGCGTGCAGAGGAATTACCACCAATGTTTAGAAAAGTATTTTTTCTAAAATTACATGTTAAAGTATCATCTTTCGTTAATAATTTTCTTTTTGACTTGGCAATGACATGACTAAATGAGTCATTAATTTGAAAAAAAATGTTTATACAAAACAGGTATTTATTGTATTATTTAAATGAAGTTTTATTTGTCAAAAAGTGAATTAGGTAAAAATAAAGTTACTTTACCACATGCAATACTCATCGTTCATTATTGCACATCGTCTTTTAGAAAAAGGTAAATCGGCTAGCTTCGGCTTTGAAGAGAATTTCGTGGTATGGAGACTGTCTCACGAAATACTAACGACTATGAAGGAATTATCTAGAGATTTCACTCGTAACATCGACCTGTTCCGAATATTTAGTATAGCAAACTTTTTCTAAAATATACTTCCTATCTGCCAGTTTTGTGAAGTTGACATAGTCAAAACAAGCTGACCTTATAAGAGAGCTATATTCGGCCATATGAAAATAAGATAGAGGTTAATTATTTGATTTTGTTTGGAGTTAATCACCAATTAGTTTCATTAACTTCATTTGTCTGTCGTTAGACAGACAAAACGTCACATGCGTCAACGGTAAAGGTGGTGTGCGACAGAAATAATTGATTGTCTCTTTCTAAAAGTCGATGTGCAACATTTATCGCCGGGTAATTGTACGGACAAATAGTTAAGATTTAGTTTTTTGTTTCAGTAAATGTAAAATGTGACAAATAATAGGGAAACGAGATAAAAATATGAATGGTGCCTTAATGGAGTCATTGATAGAAATAAAAATGTATCACAGATATTTTTTTAAAAGGAAACCTCTCGATTCTTCTCACAATATGCGTATATTCTAACTTAAAATCGTGCAAAATAGATTATACCCCTGCAGTCTGATTCTATCTTCATTCCGGCTTGTAAAAATGCGAACGAGTTCAATATGAATTGGTCAGCAAATCTCAGAATTAGTTTTGTACCAACTAATTTCTGAAATAAAAAATATTTTTTACGTAACTTTAATATGGCTGCAGGAAATTTAACAGTTTAATACATTTATACGCCCGATTAAATTTGTGTAAGGGAAGATCCTCATTTGTTTTTAAATAAAATTTTTGTAGTTATTTTTTTAAATAATCGGACACGTTTAAAGTTTTGAGGCTTATCTTCAGATTCATATCTTTGTTACTCAATTACCTAATTGTTTATATTTTTGTATAAAGATAAACGCTATAATGTATTTAATGTAATGTCGTGCAAAATAAAAGCATTTATGTATTTTTTGTTTTTATTAAAAAAAATATTACAATAGTTACTGTTATCGAAATTTGCGCATGCGCTAATTAATTCTTAAGGAAACTACTTGCAAAGCTGAGTTGTGATGGTGACCTCGCACCAAGTTGCCCACTCAGTCTATTTAATTTCCCATTTATTGCCGTCGCTGCTTCCATTTTTCTCAGAAACATATTTTTACAAGTCATATTAAGCGTTTTCTCAGTTAGCGTCTTATTCGATTCGCAATCAAAGTTGAATAATGAATCCACATCACTATCTGAATGATAAACGTTAGTGTGCGATTCCTCTTTCCATAACTTTTGTAAATTTAGTGCCATAAGTTCCAGCTGAACTTGAGACAGTTCCCTGATAACGTCAATTTGTACAGACATTAGGTTGTCACATGTTTTCAATAAAGAATTCAAAGCTTCTAATACATCTGCTCGCTTTCTTTGTATTCTGTACTGATTGTCAACATTGTGCTCAAAAAATGCCAAATGTTCATATAATTCGGCCAGTTGTAAGGAACACATGATATATTGAGTAGAATTATGCTCGAAGTCGTAGAAGTGCTTTGCTCTCATCAGCCATTTGTGTGTAAAGTAAAACAATCTTCGAGCCTCCTCAACAGAAGGAACAATGTCAAGGGGCACTCTACTTTCAATCTCTTTTAAATTCAACGATGGAAAAGAATATTTCTTGTCCAGTACAACATCACCCTTACATTTTTCCGCACCAATGTCTTTCATATTTTCTTCATCAAGCTTGTCCAAGTTCTCACCGTTGTCGTCCAACATTCCATCAACAGTTTTCCAAAGATCGGCCTTCGAATTATCTTCAGAGAAATATCGGTTCAAAATTTTTTTCTTGGACAGTTTAAAAAGGGCAAGCCCGTACTTTACCCAGTAATGACTTAGCTCTAGAAAATGCATTTCAAAATTACCCTTTTGTAAAACAAACTCTTCGGGTATGAGTTTGCAATTATCGTGACATGTTCTCAACACGTGATAGGCGGCGCATAGATGATATCTAGCGTTGCTAAGTTCATTTAAGTAAGTGAAATAGTTGCCCAATCTGGCAGTACGTAAAGCCCACTCTTGTGGAGTACCTTCTTTCATCTCTAATTGTCTCCGTAGAGCTGTATGGTTGTATAAAGTATATTTATGGGGCAAATTTAACTTGTTATACAAAAATGCCTGCATTTGTATATTGTTTGTTATAACCTTGTCTATTTTTTCAGGATTTACACGACTAACGTTCGCTATCGGTTCAGCTTTAAATAAACTCTCAGCGTCTATAAATGTGTCCGGTTTGGCCGTACTGATTTTTTCATACAAGTTTTCCATACTTTCAAGAATTTGTGTTGCCTGATTTGTTTCGTCTAGCTGAATCAAATAATAGCAGAGCAGATTTTGAATTCTCAACAGTATGAATAAACATTCCTCACGAAGAGCATATT
This sequence comes from Lasaia peninsularis, assembly GCA_018236625.1. Lineage (NCBI taxonomy): Eukaryota > Metazoa > Arthropoda > Insecta > Lepidoptera > Riodinidae > Lasaia > Lasaia peninsularis. The sequence goes on from DVZL01001999.1 coordinate 14,538, forward strand.
GTTTGAGTTTTTCATATGCCAGTGTAAGTATATTTTTTCTCTCTATTAACGATAATGGCATAACTTTGACGGTAACTAAAGCCAAATAGCCTTCCATTGCTAAAGATCTTACATGCTGGTCATGGTTTTCTTTGCTTAGTACAATGAGTTCACTTTGTAGCGTGATGAGAAGTTTTTTCAATGTTTGTAAGTTTTCCGTACATCCTTTACTTTTGATGCTATTTCTAACATCTTCAAATATATTTGTTATTTTACTCAAGGTGTCCATTTCATGATATTAATAATTTTGGTTTATGTTTAGCACAATAAATTTTCTTTTTTAAAGATCAGAATATTTTAATGAACTTCTGTTATGTTGACATTGGGTGTCACATTTAAAAATTTTTTTTTGGACTTCGAGAATTTTGTATGTTGTTTTGGAGCTGACGACTAAGTTTTCTTTTCATCATAAAGTGGTTCTATGGAAGGTAAGAAACCTTTTTGCTGAATAATATATTTCTCATGCGTCTCTAACCACGAAGCTGGTAGTATTTGTGAGATAATAGGTGTCCAAATTCTTTTATGGCAATATATTTATACTAGGTCTACGCCCGCAGCTTCGCCCACGCGTGTTATTTTAATACCACAGCTATAACTTTCAAAGGGCATAAATGTTTCCATCTTACTTATTTAAAAACATTCCCTCTTTTATGTAGTAAAGTAGTCTTATGTCCTTTCCCAAGTTTAGTTCTATCTTCATACTAAACTTCATCAAATTCGGTTCAGATGTTTAGGCGTAAAAGCGTAACAGACAAAGTTACTTTCGCATTTATAATATTAGTAAGGATATCCGCGACTTCGTTCGCGTTTGAATTTAATGAAATAAAGGTAGCCCAAGTTACTGTCTACGACACTCTTTCAATGAAAGTCCTGTCAAAATGGGTTCAGCCGAATTAGAATTTAGCCAAATAAACAAACAGACGAACAAACATTGTAAAAAAGTGTTATTTCGGTAGGTATATAGCGTGTACACTTACAATTTACATATTATGTATTCAGCAAGAAACGTTTATTTTAATCTCGATAGTAACTCGGTGACCCAGTGGTACGCGTCGCGTTGCACGTCGCACGTCGCGCGTTTGATTCTGGTAGTCAAAGTTCGAACCCCGCCATGTATCAATGAGTTTTTCTAACGTATGTACATTTTCTGAGTGTTCTTACGGTGAAGAAAGACATCATGAGCAAACTAGGATTCATCTACGTGAATTCGACCTAATCTAAGATTGGACTGAGTTTCCCTTCTGGGTTGCAGAGATCAGGCAGTCGCTCTGTGTAAAAACTGGCATTCTTATCAAATCCTTAGGTAACTGAATCTGATATCATCTGATATAAGTCGAGTGGTTGTTTCAATATTACTATATATATACACATTACATATACTATATTTAGGTATAGATAATGTTACAAGGGTTTTTCACACCATAGTCTAAAAATACATTCACGCCTATTATACCCAAAGAATTAAGCAGATGTGTGCTAGTAAGTATACCCACGTCTTGTGAGTCCAGTATATATACTAAAACACCCATGATTAGCCAAGGTACTCTATGATGTGAAAGGTGGCAAGCCTATCGCCACTTCGGGCAAATTACAATCCCGGGCAATGTAATGCGTATCCACTCAGAATAATCTGAAAAATATTGAAGAAAAGTTGGC
>DVZL01002000.1:0-16229 GCA_018236625.1 Lasaia peninsularis
CAACTGCGAGATCACATGAAAATAATTGTGTCATGGAGGACCATATAATAATAATTCATTACAAATTTGTCACATCACATTGTTCAATACAATAATTGTACTTGTACAATTTAAAACGTGCCCAATAAAAAATAAAGCTTAAATAATATATTTATTTTAGTATATATATAAATATTAGTAATATTATGTAATCACCTATGGCGTTCAAATTTTATTTATTTGTTTAGATTTCGTATGAAAATTGAGATTAATAATAATTTAATCTAAATAGTTATTAAAATAAATAAAAAAATACTAGCTTTACTAGGTGGTAGAGTCTTGCAACGACTCGTCCGGTTTGGTACCACCGTCTTACCTATTCCTGCCACAATAGCATCAGTGCTCGCCATTATCGTGTTCTGGTTTGGAGGGCAGGGTAGCCGGTAAACTTAATCTCGCAAGAGGCTTACCTTACCAGCCTCAGGTTGGCAACGCACCATTTTCACCTTCGGTGTCTATAGGCGACATGTATTTCTTACCATCAGGAAATCTGTCTGCTTGTTTGCCTTCCAATATCATAAAAAAATATAATCACATCGGGAAACAGAGGTAAACAGTACATATACCTATCCTATGATATGACAGGTGGCAAATCCGTCGCTATATCGGACCCAAATATAATCCAGTCATATTTTTCAGTTGAACAAAATAGTTTTTATTGAGATAAATGACAAAATGGCGATTCCCGATTCATTATTGGACAAACAAACGATTCGGATTACGGTTGGTATTTGTCGGGTGCGCCGATAGCGACAAACTGATCTGGGATTATCTTGGTAGAGGAATTCCAATAATATTTCACTAGTCACCCTTTTAAGTTTATGGTGCAAGACATGAGAAAAAACGTGTTCTTGGATTAGATATACCGATTATTCGCTTTACGATAGACAGATTCAGTTTAGGACAGATTCGCATTTCGACTGAAGTACAGTGATCAAGAACAGTGTTCCGCAAAGTGTGTGCTGCGGCAGATTGACCAAATATATATTTTTCACAGGGAAATGTCTTCTTTATTATGTGTTAGGGTGTTTTTTAATAGCTATCATTAGTAGATAATATTTTATGTATTACTAGATGTTGTCATATACGCTATTTTCGTTCCTTAGTTACCTACTCTTTTTCTTTCCTCTGGTAGACAAAGCCAATGATGTTAAAGGATTAGTGAATGATGATTAGAACTGAAAAACACTTTATTCATTTTTTTAGTTCACTACATACGTACATTATGTATTGTGTCACTACAGTACTGTCTCCTGTATTTAGTTTCTGAACCCCTACTACTAAGACTCCGCTGTCCGTCTGTCTTTCCCTCTGTCACCAGGCTGTATCTCTCGAACCCGGATAGCTAGGAAGTTTAAATTTTCGCTGAATATATATTTCTGTTGCACATATAATAAAAAAGAATAAAAAGAATATTAAAAAAGGGGTTTCCATACAAAAAGCGTGATTTTTCGACAAATACATCACTGTTTTATAACATAGCCTTAACGTGATATCCTGCAATTTGCACCAATCACAGGTCATATGTTTCTATAACTTGAACCGGCGGATGGGAAATCTGGTAGTGACGTGCCATTAATTTCTAAAACCACTGCTTGGTGGCAGCACTAGTGATTAGAGGGCGCTCCCAGACCGTATTCTTAATAACGAAATAATTCATTAACAGTACAATACAATTTCGTTATTGACAAAATAAATGGAGTCTAAAATATTTGTTTTATTATCTAAGGTGTCGTTATTTTTAGAGTACTATACCCAAATGTATATTCGGAAATATAAAACCTTAAAAACTTCATATGAAAAAAATATCAACTTGACAACAGAACATCTACTAATAATAATTTCCCTATTACAATTTGATCGCTAATAAGACAAATGCTTAACTATCACTTGTAATACTTATGAACCATTTTATTTTAAATGTCGCGCGTCGTGGTTGGCGCTCAACCTTGCTATCTCATTTCTCCCAAGTCCCAACATCCTTTATGACATAGACAATACTGCCACAGATAAAATCTGAATTATATTTTCTTTGCCATGGGTCGTGGCCTACGCCACACATTTTTATGGAAAAATATTAGCGTTCTACACTTCTCCTACACATACAGTGTGCCAAATTTCATACTCCTCCGTCTGCGCCTTTTTTTGTAAAAGGTGTCTTAAAGGTGCTTTACGTATTAATATTATGATATAACATGCATAACACACCAGCGGGGCTATTGTGTATCTTTTTGACAGTTAAAAGATACTAACTCCGAGCCTGAATTTTCGTATATTCACTGTAAAATGGCATGTTTCGTATTTTCTAACTCCAGCCAACAACTACTATGACGTCACGAGAATAATTAGACACTACGAAACACGCCATTTGACAGTGAATATACGAAAATTCGGGCTCGGAGTTCGTATCTTTTAACTGTCAAAAAGATACGCAATAGCCCCGCAGGTCTCCTGATGGTAAGAGACACCATAGATATTGTAGGTGCATCGCTCTCCTGTGACCGGGGTATTAGGCCTAATGTGCAAGTCTACCGGCTACCCTACCCTCCGGACCGGAACTCGACAATGTCATTATGGCGACAGGAATAGGTAAGGCGGTGGATCCCTAACCGGGCGAGTTATTGCACAGCACTCTACCACCAGTGGTCTTGTTGGCAATGACCTTATTAATTATGCTCGCCTCTTACGAGCTGCCAGTTAAAAAGTGCAGTTGGCATATTCTAGACAAAGGACCCAGACCAACACGGGAGAATAAATAATATAAGAACCAGCTGTAAAAATGATAGTAGAAAAATTTCAGGCGCTTTCGGTACGCCTCGTTTCGGTTCGGTTTCGAAAGGAAAATTAAGACGTTATATCCTAAACGTGGATATAACGTATTTTCCTTTATAAGAAATACATGAACGCTACAGACACTGAAGATTATAACAGTCGTAAACATAAAGCTTGGATGTTAAATCGCTTGCGTGAATATAACCTAAAGAACTAGAATATGACTGGCCAGCACTGACGTAAAGGATAATGCGGGGGTAAATCCATAGAGGTATTTTACGCAGAATAGGAGAGACATCTGACAGTTCAAAAGAGAAATACTGCGAGAACAGATAGATAGGGAATTTACCCACAATCTTCTCTCTCTTTTTATACGAAAGATACCTGGAAGCCTGGCATTCCTGCTCTATTTATAAACCTCTATGGGTAAATCCGGGTGACATTTTCTAATGAGTAATTCTTGCCCTTGCTTCCGAACAGGAAGTGCTTAAGTAGACTTGTTACAACAATAATGACACTTCCATTACTCATTTCATTAGAATTGAATGAAAATATCAAATTTCAGGCGATTACCTTTTCCAACGACATAACTTTAAAGAGCAAAGTCCTATAATCATCATAGGTATCTATTGTTTAGTTTGTAATACGTGGAATACCGGCTACTATCGAGAAATAAACCTTATCAGATAAAACATACTTGATAAAAATATTCATTGATTTTGTTGAGCTGTTTCTAAATATTTTAACTATTACTAGTACAACTTATATTACCGGGTTCCCTAGAAGAACCTATCAATACTAGCTATTGCCCGCGGCTACTTCCACTTATTAACATTTTTTGATCCCAGTTAATTTTGCGGTACACAATTCATAAGAAAATTCATGCAAATATGTCCAAGAAATAAAAAGTTTTAACAAAATGTTATCCCCTATTTCACTCCTTTGCGAGTTGAATTTTGAAAAATCCTCTATTAGTAAATGCCACCGTTATAATGAGAACACGGAAAACCATAACAGTAGTAGTAAGGTAACAGTTATAGTGACCAAGACGCATTATCTATCAGTAGAGAAGCAATACATACACTTTCCCCGCGTTGGTCCATGCTCTCTGTGTAGAATAGACCAACTGCCTTCCTACCAGGCAACTCGTAAGAGGCGAGCATAGGTTAACTGGGTCACTATCAATACGACCACTGGTGCAGCAACTCGTCCAGGTAGGGATCCACCACCTTACCTATTCCTGCCATTGACATTGTCGTGTTTCGGTCCGAAGGGTAGGGGTGCCGGTAAACTTGCACTTAAGATCAAATAGCTTGACCACGGGATAGTGACGCACCACAGCATTTATGGTGTCTATAGGCCACGGTCACCATCAGAAGACCCGTATGCGTGTTCGCTGTCTTATCACATAAAAAAATGCAATTTACTCTCTAGGTATGTTTGACTTCGTAATCGAAGTATCATCAGAACTAGACAGTACTCGACTATTGTAGAGTACTCTACAGAGCTAGAGCTATATTGCATGATCAAATCGCACTATGCTAATGTTTGCCAAATAATTACATTAAGTAAAAAAAAATACCTTCACGCCTATTATCGCCGAAGGAATAGGTAGAGGTGTGCTAGTACCAGGACTCGTAAGTCCTGTAAATATACTAGAAAACCCACGATTAGCCAAGGTACTAGGACCTGGGATGTAATAGGTGACAAGCCTATCGTCATTTCGGATATATTCCAATCCTGAGCAATATAATGCTCAGAATAATCTGAAAAACATTTAAGAAAAGTTGCCTGATCTGGGAATTGAGCCCGAGACCTTACGCGGTTAACGGTCTTAACAGGTGACAGCCATATCGGTACACCACATAGGCGATGCAAAATAATAATTTTATTTGTGTTTAAATATGGATTATATAGATGTAAATATTTATGTAATATAGTTCCCAATTCATCGTTATAACTGTGACTAAAAATACATCTAACCCAAGACAACCCATTTATGATATAAGAACGGTTCATTATCTCATTAAAACAACGATAACCTGTGGGTGAGGGCAGAGATTTGCAAAAATACAAATCAAGATATATATATGAACACGGTCCTATTTCCACAAAGTGATATATACTGTTTAGACGGTTTTATGTTTCAAAACGTGTACCCAGTGCAATTTCGTGCATTATTCCACCAATAAAGATGATATTGTCCTGCAGACTACTCCATATTATGTATTCTGAAAGTATATAACGTAAGTATAAGCGTCATATTGTAAATTTAATAACCGTTAAACTTACTAAAACCTGGACTCAATAGACATCTTAACATAGGTTGAGATCTTTGGTATCTAAAGACCAGGTGTAAAACTTATTAGCAGATTATCCGTTTGCTTGAATGACTTTCCGTATTTTTTGGTCTTACGGTTATTTTTAACAGGTTACGAAGTAGGGAAATACTCAATGTACGTTTTTTGTTTCTGTGTTTTGTTACTAATTACAAATGAATTTTGATAATTCTTATTTTACAAAATGGGTCATAATTCAAAAATTGTTTCATATAAATATTACTGCATTTGGTTAAGCGCTTTTTAATATTACAACGAAAACAAAAAATAACCTCAATTTTTTTTAGAGACGTGATAGTGAAATTGATATTCGTTTTTTCCAGTTTTACTGTGCTTAAATTATTAAGGCTACTGCTCTCTACAAACTGAAAAATAGTGTAAAAACCCGCTAAGTGCGAGTCGGGCTTACGCACGAAGGGTGCCGTACCTATATCTAAAAATACCCAAAATCAAGTTTGTTGTGTGAGAGCACCCTCTTTATACATTTAGTTTATCCTGATTTAAGTAATTTTCGTTACAGCAGCAACGAAAATACATTAGTGAAAATTTCAACTTTCTCACTATCACGGTTTATGAGATACAGCTTGATAACAGACAGACAGACGGAAGGACAGCAGATTCTTAGTAATTTTAAGATTTTATTATTAGAGCCCTTTGGGTACGGAACCCTCAAATATATAGATACATATACTTATGTATACGTAACTACACGCGGATGTGTGCGAATGAAGATCGTCCGAAGCGGTCCGAAACGTTCTGTAGTAACAACTAACAAGCATAAATTTTTGTTTGTTTGTCAGATAATTTTATTTGATTTAATTTCTATCATCTATAGACATGAGATCTTTTATAAATACTAAGTCATGTTTTTCTAGCTACTTTCTAATTCATATTATATCGAAATAGTTAAATCGGGGACGGATTAAAAAAAAATTGGATTAAAAAACGTAGTAAAAGCTGCACACACAAGGGCTCTACTGAGAGAATAGGCTAATGCTTGACAAAATACATTTTTAAAGAACGCTATTATAAAATAGACATAAGTTTAGAAACAAATTTTATTACACCCTGTCTCTTTTTTTCTAGGGCATAGGTAAAGTACAGATTGGGATTTACCGATATCACATCACACGAAGCTGTTATTCGTTCACCCATTGTCATATTTTATAAACTATCTTGTTAACTTGAACTGTCAAAAGCAAAGTACCATTATTAATTTGAAATAAAATAGATAATACTTTCAAACTTATCAGTGTCATAAACAATATTTTATAAAGACCATACTCCTAGTCAAGAAACAGGTCAACGGGATGGTCTAAAAAAGACGAATAAAAAGCTAGTATTCAATATAAAGCTCATATGGTATTAGTTTAGGTGGATTATAACAAAGAATTTGGCACACCTAACGTTCCTATTTGCTATCTTATCATATTTACCGAAGATAACAGGTTGTTATTGGGCACACAATGTACTAACACTTCAGTCTTTGACTACAATAGTGGAACACCTGACGCCGCTGCAAAAAACCTTATCAATGAGATAACAAATCAAATGGTAGCTTATAATGTGGTGAATAACGTGACAGTGCCTAGAAAATGCGTATCAAAATCGAATTAGTTTTTTTAGTTATATTAGGTGTAAGTACAAGTGTTGGACAAGACTTAATTCCAAATGAATCTGAAAATGTAGTTAGTGAAACAACGGCGAAGACAGAGGTCAGTGATGACGTCATCGAAAGTAAAGTGGAAGACCCGGTAGAGTTAGTACCTGAAGCGGAAACAGCACAAGAGTCTTTACAAGTGATGAGTGGGAAGTATCAAGCGCTTGAAGATGCCTTGGTTGATGATACGGCTACAAATTTAGAAGCTATCGACTTCAATTCGGGTGATGCTCAGAATGAGCGACAGATTCTAATAAGTACAACATCAACAACGAACTCGGAATATGGTAAGATAATTGAGTTTCATTATAATAATCACCTAGCTGTTCTTCACTACTTGACCACCGCTTTTGGTTTATGACCCTCTGTTACGAAAACTTACGAAAGCTAATGGCTCGTAGGCAAATTGCATCTCAAACAAATCAGGCGCTCAGTCAGAAACAAGGTAACTAGGAGGTATAAGTAAGCGATAATTCGCCTAGATTAGTTTTTAGCCCACTCTTTATTACTTCCTGTCGCCTTAGTACTACCATCATCATGTTTCATTCTATAGAAGAAGAGTAATCGGTGAGAGCTGTGTGCTAACTCGCCTGGGTTGGAATCTATCGCCTTGCCTATTCCTGCTGCCATAAGGACAATGTCGTGTTCCGGTCTGGAGGGTAGGGTAGCCGGTAGACTTGCACATAAGTTCTAACAGCCTGACCACAGGAGCCTAGGTTGTTTGTCCGTCCATCAGGAGATCCATGTGCATATTCGCTGTCTTATCACATAAAAAAATAATGAAAAACGTACTTTTTATAATATTATAGCGATAGACAGGATCTAATCTAGCCATCTAGATTAAACTTTTTAGAATTTCTTTTTCAGCGTTACAGAGAAACTTTACTACGTGGACTATAAATATAAAGGCTTAAACTAAATTGGGAATATTAGAATATTTCAATTCAAGAGGTATTAATCCTTAGCATATTTCTAAAGTTTATTTAAATAAACTTTACGATAAGCTTCATGTTAAATCTGAAGTTTCACAATATACAAGAACTCATACTTAAATGAGTCATTAGATGAGTCAGATAAATCATCAAGCACACAAACGATGTTTCATCCATTGATAAGATGTAATTAGGTACATAAACTTGCAATTACTTTAATAATATTTGCATTGATATAAATAGCGAACATGGAATAACCATTTTAGAAAGACGAATAAAGGATCTACTATAGATATATGTAAAAAATACATTTGCAAAGTACTCTAACAACTCTTGCGCAACTAATGCAATAGTAACAACATAGTTCTCCACTAGTCTGTTGAGTTAATTGCCCTTACCATCCTACCATATCAATTCGTATTTGTCGTGTCGTGACCAATAAACTCGCACTTAAAACAATCAGTAAAATCTGAGCTATAATAGGCATCGATTTTTTGGAGGAAACGATCAAAAAATACGTTTGCTTCATTGATATCCCAGCATAGAAAACTTCTTTATAATGACTTGATTAACACCAACCGGGATCAGAACTTGGATCTCTTTTAAAGGTGCTACGTTGAGAGGAAGCTTAGAAAAGTAAAATAGAAAGAGAAAGGAATAATTCAAGCGAAATAAAAATATAAAAGCAGCTCCAATTTTAATAAAAGTAGGCTCAGTGTCAAAAATATTTTATTTAGACGACCTAATTTTTTATCTTCTACAAACTACGATGAAATCATTCTTATTTTAACGTTTATAAATTGTGAAACGCTGGTTAGGTACGCTTTGTTTATCTGAGCTGATAAAGTACGGGCCCTTATCTATACCTAATTGGCTTCATTGCCGTATAAAATGTATCCAACCTTATTCGCGCTGTGGTTTGATTCATATAAGTTATCGTAATAATATTAAGGTGCGGCATTTCTCATTATTATTATCAGAAATGTAAAGGACGTATGATTTACACTTAAATCGAAATTAAATTCATTACCAAACAGGTCCATTTTAAATATATTTTTAAATAAATTTAGGAGACTTTTTTAGCAAATCGCATTTTATCTGTGGTATGAGTTTGAATTCAAACCATTAAGCTGATAGTGCTGGAGATTACACTCCTGAAAACAATCTGTCTTGAATATGTATTAAAGTAGGTACTAGCTCTGTCTTAACTGGACAACCTCCCTTTCTACCAGTCTTGTGGAGTTGGAGAGTTGTTGAGTTTTAGAAAAAAACTGGCCTTATGAGAGTAAGGTTAGGCTTATGAGAATGAGATACTTCCTACATAACTGAGAAAATAATATTTAAATACAATATTATTTGCTTTTTTGGCTAGGTGTTTGATAACGCTTAAGTAGGTTTTTGTCAGCAATCGGAATTAAAAGTATTTTCTGCCCTTTTTACTTTTATTTCAAAAGTCTTTCTCTACATTAAGGTTTAACTATTTTATTATATGAGGTGTTATTAATATTATTTAATGACTTGAGCATTTGTAGGTCATCCTCAATTTCAGCTTTGTAAATAATTGGATGGAATTGTATACTAATCTTATTTAACAGAAAAATAGTTTATATATTAAACTAGATTTCCACCCGTGGCTTCGCCCGCGTGAATTATTTTAATAACACAGACAGAGCTACTTTCGTATTTATAATATTAGTACGGATATAGTATGGATGTAAAATGAAAACGAATCGGTTATATTTATACGTCATCAAAACATTTCCATAAAAATATTTATCCCTTCATCTACCCCCCGCCCCTTTTTTGCAATATAAAATGGCCTGTATTTCCTTCCTTCCTCAAGGCCAACTCTATCTCTGTACCAATTGTTATCAAAATTGAATCAGTGGTTTAGGCGTGAATGCATAGCAGACAGACAAATAGAGTTAAATTTTTCATGTATATTATGCAGTACAGAATTATGCAGTTACATTTTACGCGAGATAAATTTAATTGGTTGGTTAGTTTTGAAGAAATCTCTTTGTGATTACGATAATTATGACTAATTGTAATCCAAAATTAAATATTACGATGTCTTTTAGATAAGTCTTCTCGTATTTTCCTATGCATCATTTCCGTGTTATTTTACGATTTACTGTAGTTACAAAGTTGAATAATTTTCCAAGCACACCAATAGGTATTTTTGGGGTGAGGAATATAACTGTGTCAAATTCAACGCAGGATTAAATTTATTTCGCGCGGGAAATCATCCAGACACTAGGAGAAAAGCTATTCTGTCTTTAAGTCAGGTCAAATTACACTGTAAATAAATTTAAGAAAGAATATTAAAATACAGATATTACAACTGCACATTTAACTTACTTGCCTATTTCACAAAATAAATAGTTTATTATTTAATGAATTACACTTAAATAACAGATCAACAGAAAAAACACTTAAATATGATAATTTCATACGTACACATTAAGTTTGATATGTAAAGTGTGACAAATCTGTCTCTATTGATTTTGCATCCAGTAGCAACATTTGCTTGTAGTAATTGAACATAACGGATAACAGAGGGTAGTGAAATTCTAGTATAATAACTGGCTTCTATATTTGTTCTTCTTTCTTTATAATAATACTCTTTGGTTTTTCAAAATCCTTAAAAACAATAGTAAAGTTATGTGTAAGAAAGTACTCGCTCCTGATGTGAAAAACTATTTTTTTAGAAAGTGAATCCAGATAGTAATGAAAAAAAAAACTCTTCTATTGATTTTTTTTTACCAATATTGGAAGAAAGGTATTATATCATAGTATATTGTAGATGCACTTCCAATGAAACAAATATTGACTCGTGTTAGTGCGGGTCCTCTTTGTAGAATATACTATCTGCCTTCCTACCAGACAGCTCGTAGGAGAGAAGCATAGGTTTTAATAAGGTCATAAACAACAAGACCACTGGTGCTAGAGTGCTGTGCACCAACTCGCCCGCCTATTCCTACCGTCATAATGACATTGTCGTGTTCCGGTCCGGGGGGTAGTATATCCGGTAGACTTGCACATCAGGCCTATCACCCCAGCCGACACAGCCGACACAGCCACAGGACAAAACACACTTACAATATCTATGGTGTCTATAGGCCGCGGTTGTCTCTTACCATCAGGAGAGCCGTGTGCCTGTTAGCTTCCTTATCTTATAAAAATAAAAAAACAAATAAAAATTAGGTAGAAGTCAGAATTTTACTATCATGAGAAATAATATAAACCTAAAAAGGGATGTTATTCTTTAAAATATACACATTATTACTCATATTTATTTCTATTTTAATGTGCCTAAGTTTTTTTGAAGTTTAGTCGTTGTCCTGATTTACAACATTGGTATTAATTTCTATTAAAAAATGAAATATAATTTTAAATTCGTAAATCACTAAGTTTTTCAAATATTTCTTATTATCCAAATGATTTATGCTGAGTACAGACTAAATTTAACAATTTCAAAAGAATGGGACGTTTTATTTTTTAATTTTTAAAAACTAATTTCTTAACGAAATATCTTGATTCGTTTGAATAGAACCAAACCCAGACCCAAATATTTTTAAAGCAAGTCCGATTTATCTGTAATCGATCCTTTGACCTAGTAATCGTCATTGAAAACCGACCACCACTGAAACCAAGGATAGGAAAGAGAATACCAATCCCGCGTTGTTGTTCACTCACATAAAGAAAGTATAGCTTTAATCTGGAAATATAAATAATTATAAGTAAGTAATAAATAATAAATACTATCAATAGGATTTGTTTAATACTAAAAACAAAGAGGCTACAGTAGGATAGTCGCTGACATCACCCATACTAGAAATACTCGCGTATAGATATGGTATCTACATTATCGTTTATCAGAACCGGAGATATCTACAAGGGAACGCTCGATAGTGATATATAATTACGTCTATCGATATCAATCAATGCGGTTCCAACTTCCAAGACAAAAATAATTCTACAAAAACTAATTTTGTTTAGTTTGTAAAATCTCTCAGCTTAGATGTCTCTAGCGTTCATTCTAAGAAAAGACTAGCTGTACCGGTGAACTTCGTACCGCCCGCACTTAGGGGTATGAAAAATATATGTTGACCGATTCTGAGACCTACCAGGTATGCACATAAGAAGTTTATGAGAACGGAGCGGAACAGGATCCTATATCTCCAAGAAGCTACATCCACATAATTTTTTAGGAAAATCGGTTCAGCGGTTCTTGATTTATAGTGCATATCAATTCTAAAATTTGACACCGGATCGGTACGCGGCCACATCCTGAAAGTATCCGGCGAAAGAACCTCAGGGGACTTGGCTAGGAAATTTTATTTTCAATCATAAAGTTAAAATATTTTACTTTGTTACATTTATACTGTTAGAGACTGATAGAGAATGCATACGGCTTAAACTCGCGTTTCGTATAATGTGAAATACGGTGTACAAAAATTTCAAATCAATAAATAAAATCTTAAAATTATCTACCCTTCAAAAATATTTACTTATATAATTATATTTATTTAGAATGTGTTTTTTTCGCTAACTATGAGAGAGTAGAAACTCCGATTTACGTTAATTTTATTGAATAACTAAAGTATTATTTCTCAGTCCACCAATATTCAAGAGTTTAACATTCTACATTGGGACTTTTTAATGAAAATACGCGGAGAGTACCTTTAATATAGAAGCCTCGGTGGCCTAACGGTACGTGCTTCGGAATTCTATTTCAGGTTCGAAAGGTTCGAACCCCGCCATGTACCGATGAGTGTTTTTTAACTAAAGTACATTTTCTGAGTGCTCCTATGGTGAAAAATATTATGAGTAAACCCGGGTTTGGTATCCGATATTATTATATTATTTTTATTATTATTATATTACTGGACAATTTACACAAATTGATTTAACCCCAAAGTAAGCAAATTATATGCTTGTGTATGTACTAATACATAGAAATACTTAAATAGATACAAGAATAAATTTAATAAACACCCAGACCCGGAAATACAAACACCTATGATCATCACACAAATGCCTGTCCCCGTCGGGGATCGAACCCGAGCCTCGCGTTTAGTCGGTGGGGCTAGGCGTGTACGCTAGCCACTCGAACAACGAGGCGGTCAAAATTAAAATATAGTACAAGTAAAAAAATGTAAAGAAGGGATCCAACTATAACCTAAGCTTTGTAATATGAATCGAGTAGAAGTGGAGGGCTAAAGAGACATTAGACATAAGTAAAACCGTGGGCTTAGCTGAAATACTACATTAGTTTGTAAAAGTACTTTGTTATACGAGACATTTCCTTTGAGAACAGGCCCAAATATTGTTTTGTCGTGATGCAACTGTCCGATTATTGTATAATCAAACATGATAACAATAGCAGGGGCCTGTACAGGAGGAAATCAAACATTCTATTGTCCTATGGCTACCCCCATGTAAACACCTTCAGTTGAGTTAACATTGGATACAACACGTTCCTTGCCACATCAGTTCATTTGTTACGTACCTTGGAACAGCAAACGTTGCAATTCCCGAATTCCTAGTATCCGAAATCATAAATTTATATAGTAGTTTTGAATTTTATGTCATCAAAACGCATGTAACATTTTAATTTTTTGACACTTTGACACAGTTGCAAAAACAATCACGAAAAGACTGATTTAAAGCGCCGTCCATATCCGCCATATTGGAATTTATCAACGTTTAAACGGTTTTGTAATAATTTAAATTTCGAATTCTACAGACGGCATAAAATCAGATTTTGCTGATTTTTTGCTGGAGTTTTGTATCAATTTTAACGTTTTGTAAGTTTTATACGCTTTTTGATTTTATAATTATGTTTTCAGAAATTTAAATGTAGAACGTCTAGTTACTTTTATAATCATAAGAGCTCACGGGAAGCACTCCTTGGAAAATATTTACTTGAGAGGAACGTCTGACGAGAAATCAGGATAGAGTATGCGTAAAACTCCGCGGCGTTGTAAACGAAGCTTGTTAGTGTACTTTTGTAAGGAAATTGTCAGCTGTAGTGAAGACACCTTAAAGACGAGTGCTGGAAAATGGAACTAATGAGTTCTCTGTTGTTATTTCTGCTAACGCTTTTACCACAAGCCTGGGGTAAGGAATAATACAAATTGCTTTAGTGTCTCCTTGTATACAATTGGTATAAGTCTTTGAAAGACTATTAAATTATCGAAGTTATAATATTCTAAAAATGTATCTTTCTTTCAAACAATTTCTTTGATCGAATTGATATTTTATTACAATTAGATTTATAGTTGTTGAATTGGTATATTTGCTTTATATACTATTGAATCCATACTGTATTACATGTAATAAGACTGTGGTATAACAGTACGGCTATTAACTGTTAAGAAAGCGTAAGATCTTGGGTTCAGCCATAAAAAGTCTATGTCGGGCAACTTCTCTTAAATGTTTTTCAGATTATTCTGAGTAAGCATTACATTGCCCGGGATTGGAATGTACCCGAAGTGACGGTAGGCTTGGCACATCATGGGCCCTAGTACCTTGGCTAATCGCGTGTGTTCTAGTATATCTAGGAGACGTGGATATACTGGCACAGTGGTGGATACTCTGCCTTTTTTTTAGAAGAGTGAGTTCTCTACATTGAAGATATTTAAAAAAATGAACTGATGCGATTAAAAACAAGCAACAGATTATCATAATAGGCAATGCATGTGCTCAGAAATCTGTTTTATGTAAACTATTTAAAAAGGATTAATAAACTATTGTCTGTATTTTTTTAAATCGATTAAAATGTTTGAAAAGTGCATTAAATAGATATATCTTCTATATATATTCCTCAAATATTTATGAGTGCATTCAGAAATTCATTTTGTGTAAATAAATTAAAGTTTCTTTTTCCGAAAATAATTTCTAAGATTTACTATTCTATAGGTTAACGAAAAAATATAATTGCATTTTTTTCTGTGTGTATTACTAATAAAATACGTTTTATACATCTATCTATATTAATATTTACTTTGTATCATTGTATTGTGTTCATCAAACCCTAAATTAGTTCAGCTAAAAGGTAACACGACATTCATTGACTGTTAGGCGGTACGAAGTTCGCCGGGTCAGCTAGTAAACATTATATTAGATATATCAGCAACATATTTTTAAATAATAAAATAGCATTATTATTAAATATTAACTGGTAAAGGTAAAAATTGTCAATATAAAGCTGCAGCTGGCAAATCCGTCGTCGTTCGAGCACACATCAACTCTCACAATGTCATGCATTTACCCGGGAATCGAACCCGGGACCTTGTGCGTCAAAGTCGATAAACATGCCACGAAGACGTAATATATATTGATTTTATCGGGCATTTAGTTTTTGCTTTTTAATCCTATAAAAAGCTATAAACAGTATTCAGCAGCTTTCATAATAATTGAAAAATCATTTCTCGCTTCGACTAATTGAAAAGATCTTAAAAGTTTATCTTCTGCCGTCCAATTTCATTTAAGACGACATTTTATTAACTACTTTTTCGCCCGCGGCTTCGCCCGCGTTAATTATTTTATAACGTAGGAAACTTTAAAAGAGCAGATTTTTTTCAAAATAATTAACGAATTTTAATTATTTCCCGATATTACAATATTAATACAATAATTTTGTTTACTGTAACAAAAAATATTAGAATGTGATAGAAATCGTTTTTCAACGAAAAGTAACGATTCTAAATTTAAATAATATTTGTTGAATTTCCATATGAAAGGAGTAAAACTGCAAAAAATACTTAAAGTTTCACTTTAACATTCATTTCAAAGTTATCAAAAAGGTCTTATAAATTAATTATTAATATATAGAATAACATTTTTTTGTTTTGTTCATATTTCAACTAGCATTTACCCATGAGCACATATGAGTGGCTAGCCTACACGCCTAACCGCATCGACTAATCACGAGGCTCGGGTTCAATTCCCTACGGGGACAGATATTTGTGTGATGAACATAGATGTCTGTATTTCCGGGTCTGGGAGCTTATTAAATTTATCTCGGTATATGAGTATTTCTATGTATTAGTATCGTTGACTAACACCCATAATACAAGCATAATATTTGCTTACTTTGAGGTTAGATCAATTTGTGTAATTTGTCCATTTAACTATGGCAAATACAACACTATTAATTTTAAAATCGGTTTATAATTGTTAAAAACATCAAAAAAACATCCGGTCAAATTGAGAACCTTTACTGTTTGAGGTCGGTGGGAGTTAGAATAATTACAACCTTCAATGTGATAGTTTTTGAAACAAAACTCCTTTTAAGAGTGAGTTTCATACTTCTACCACTTTTTCTTCGTTTTAGCCTTATCTCGTATTATATCAGATGATATCGGGGTCGGCTACCTAATCTAAGGGATGACTAGGACATTAGTTTTTTACGCAAAACGACTGCCATCTGACCTCTGGGTGGCATAAGGGAAACTAGGCCCAAAACTAGATTAGTCA